>BGZK01001726.1:0-113291 GCA_005406025.1 Eumeta japonica
TTCCTTTGAGGTCTACCGGTTAGTATCACTCGAGTTAACTAGCAACACCGTTTATTACTTAAATCATTAACTGTTTTGCCTAAGTCACCATTTACGGTCGAGAATATTCTTTTCAGTGCCGGCTCCAGAGGCTTCAAGGCGCTAGAAACTTTGCTGATCGGTGACTTTCCATGGTCAATATTGATATATATTTACTAATCTAACGTCATATCCGATATTCTTCTTCACGTCGTTGAGGTCAAAAATACCTGGATGTATTCTACGATACTTTCACTTTCGACAGCAGGTCTTGGTCTCTCTCAGCCCTTCCACATTCGCCCGGTACGGAACCGGCGGCTTAAACTTAAACTGCAGACTGCGTGAGGTTTGGTTGAACGTAATCTAAAAACTCATCGGCCAACTCATCCGTGGTTAGGATCGAACCGGGTACTTTCTGGTTTCAAGACGACGTTCTTAATCCCATTCAATATGTAGTTCATAATAATAATAATAATATAAACTCACGCCTATATCTCAGAAGGGTAAGCAGGGACTATAGATTACCACATGGTAGGAGCTTTGCACATCTCTCTCACCTCACTGACATCCATCAATCTTTTCGTACTATTTCGTCGATTTCGGGTGCTTAAAATTTGGCCCTTTCAATTCCTTTGTTTGTAAACAGAAATCACTCGTTTTTAACCGGAATGCTTATTCGGTCTCGCTCTTCATTATCGTACCTAGCCCACATGCGTATGTAATGGCAGTGTTTTATCATCACACCTGAAAAAGCTTAGAAATTGATGTTATCAATCAAAATTAATAATTTCAATTGTAATGCGTGCTTTCGACAACATTTCAACACAATAAAGTCAGTCGTTAAATATTGTTTTTAGTATTTTTTCATACATCTTAATAAAGAGAGTATTGTTTTTAAAATGGAATATATACATATCCCGGCTAACTTGGCTTGCAGGCCTTTCATAAATCATATTTTTTTAATATGCACTATATTTGCATACCTTTATGATCTACAAGCTTTAGTTTAATTTAATAACTTCATTTGATAGTTAATTTACAGTTAAAATATTTCGAACCAACGTTTACTTCCTTTTATTGTGAACCCCGCAGCTTACTTATTTAAACAAACCGTTGACAAAAAAATAATTTGATGGTCTTAATTTGACATCGCAGCCAGGTAGACTCTATTGTGAAACATCTCCAAGAGGGAGACGGTGGCGCTGAAGATGGATATCGAAGGCGGTCACCCCCATGACCCCTAACACCATGAACCCTCAAGATCAGTTCCATTACGTCAAAAACTACAAAAAAGTTTATCTCTGTTGCACATTTTGATTATATTTTTTGCTAGACATTAAGATAAGAGCTCCTTCACTTTTAAGATTAACGCGCAGAAAAGAGACGAACATACTTGGATGAGTTCACATCTAAGTCGAGAAGCTCAACAGACGGACGGGCAGGCGCACGGGCGAGCTTTTCGTTTTAATTACGACGGAACTCGCCGCGCCGGACCACAAAGCTATTCCTCCGAAGGCTGCCAGTAATTAAAGTACGGTCCAAGAGCTTATGAATAATAAAAAGTCAAACTGTATGATTTATGTATGCGAAAGGCCCATTCACTTTGACCATTCATTCGTTTTTTTTTTTCATTAAAAAACGAACGAAAACAAAAACGTAAGCTCGGCCAGCTTTTTTGACTTTTTTTTTTTACTACACACTCTTGATTAGAATTTTCGAAAGGCCGAGATACAATCATCGAAGCCTGCCTCTTATATACAAGATGAGGTGTTTTGTGTTATACGCTTCTTATAATAGCCCGTACCTATCAGATAATATAACATCGTTCGTTTCCTTTTATTTAAATAAAACATTAAATTAATGATAAATATATGCGTACCAGCAGTAATGGCCCCGTGGTTGAGAGCGTAGCTTTGAAAATCAGAAGGTAACGAGGTTAATTTTGACAACAAATGAACTGACCGATGTGCTAACTTAAATCAAATTAAACCTTCGCTTCGTGTGTTGGAGAGCACGTCGGTTTCGGACATTGCGCATCAGAGAAAACGGTCGTCATCAGCCACCACTGCGCACTGGGCTAGCATGAAAGGTTCAAGGTACCTGCGTTCTAATTTTAAATAAAAATACTCAGGAAGGTTACCTATGCTTCAGTAGTGGGGTAATTGATACGTAACACAATACAGCAACATTGGTATTATTTTGATTAAAAAAATCCTTCTTTTTTTCTATTTGTACATCGACATTGTTGTACGATGACGGTCCTTAAGGTCATCACTTAATAAGTTTGTAGCAAAGCTTAGAATCGAATAAACGGAGAACGCAGTAAAATTTCAAATATACAAGTCTTCAGGCAACGAAGCAAAAAGCCATCATAGTAATGTATTGATCGCGTAATTATTTCTATTTTTCACATAAATCTTTCTAAAATATGTAAGCGCCCTTACAGAGCACATAAAAATCGCCCTCTGCCGCAGTGCTGGCGCGCGATAAAGCCTTGTTTTTAAACAGACAAACGCGGACGGAGGGCGGCGCGAATGGCGGTTTGCGGAGGCTTTGTGTCGGCCGACGGGCGGCGCGAGCGGCGAGTCGTCGCTGTTTTGTTCTTCACAACGACAAGGAAAATCGGTGCCGTCGCTTTGTGATGTCGAGGAAACTGAAAAAAGAAACACGTTCATTGTTATCGTGTGAAACGACATCTCGCACACGCCTCAGAGCTTAACACTAGAAATATACTTGAATGAGGTTGTGCGGTATAAAATCTGCACTTATTTCAAAGAAAGACGTCAGATAACGCACCGGATGCACATCATAGGTTTGATGTTAAATGAAGATGCGCATTTTCTCAAATTTATTGGTTAAAAATGTACACCGATTACTATTTTGAAAGTTTTGACGTGAAATTTAATTTCGGGCTTGCCTCAAGGCTGCACGTCAATAATCGCACCGAAAATAGATAATAGATTTGATGTAAAATAAAATGGATTCTTGAAAATATGCACCGATAATATATAGAAAATTTTGATGCGAAATAAAGTTGTGTACTTACTTCAGAACTGAGCTTGATGTGAGGTGACGTTTGACACTTACGAAAAATAGGCCAAACTAGAGTCATCCGTATAGACTGTAGATATAAATAAAATGGGATACAAAAATCGAAATTTAAGATCATAAATTCTGGCCGTAATAAAAATATTTTTACAAATAAGTGTGAATTATTAATGATTTTATAATATTTATATTGTTAATTTGCCATTAATAAATAAGCTATTGTTGCTTCATATGAATAATTTGATTATATCAGTAGTTTTTAATTTATACGTAATTCATTTTAATACATAATTTCAATTAAATTTCCGCAAATAAAAACAAATCATTAGCGTTCTCTATTACAGTTCATTACAATAATTATACCAATTTTCAAATTTGTGCAAAACATTTTAAATAAGAAATGAACTTTACTCCTAGTCACTGTAACTGCCATAAATACGGTGAATCGTATTGAAATCAAGGTTAGTGTTGATAATTAAAATTTGTATAGATCTACAATTTTCTACCACCAGGTAGATATTATTTAAGATTACCCTGGGATAACGTAGTTCATGAGTACACGCATTAGTAGTCCGATGGCAACGCACTCCGCACATAAATTATGACCCTACGTGTAGTGATCCGACATCGTCAGGGGCAGGGCTCGCCCGTGGCTGCGGCAGGCGTGTCCCTGAATTACACGGTAGAATCTTCGAGATACCTACCTTTATGTGGTTAATTTTGCCTTTAACGCGCGTTATTATGAACAAAGCGGGTATTTGCGTGTGGTTGCATTTTTTTTTGTTTCTTGTCTTCAAGATCTCATTGGATATTGCAGACAGTCGAGGGTGAAAGTTTTTTATCATCATAAATTTTATTGTTAAAAATTCAATTCATATTACTTTAATACGAGGTTTGGTTTATTGTTTTTATGAACTTCATTGACTGTGTCGCAGTTGGAATCTAGATAGTCCTAGGGAAATCTCTTTAATTTCTTGAGAGTGATTTTCTTTCCCGACATTTTAAAGTTTTGTCCATTCCTTGAACTCTAAATGATTTTTAAATGTGAGCCTTTCTGTTGAGCGGGTTACTGAAATAGCCTGTGTGGAGCTCGGGCGGCTAATTGTAATGAGCGTATACAGACCTCCTAACGTAGGAGCAACGGCTCCTACGATTATTTGAGTCTATAGTGGATCAAGCTTTATGTAAAATTAGTGACAAAAGGAAAAACATAGTAATATGTGAAGACTAAATAAAATATAAATTTATAAAATATCAACAATCACGCCAGTAAAGTTTTGAAATTCTTTGGTTGTTACAATGTGTCTAATCTCTTTTTAGTTCCAATGAGATCCTCTTCTACTTGTGAAAGTTGTATCGAGAACATTTACACAAATATTGAACCACAGGAAAAATTCATTACTCATAATTTAAAATCAGATCACAGCGGTCGATTTACATCTTTGGAATAGGTACCACTTAATAAAGTTCTAAAAAGAAACATAATTTGTATAGCAGTGAATTAAAAACGCCTAGTCCAATTTAGAAAAAATATCATACAAAGAATTTCAATGCTATAATGATTCCAATGAGCTGGATAATTAATTGTTTCAAGTTATAAAATTAGAATACTTAAAGCAAGAAATTTTAAAATAAATAGATCATTATCATTTAGCGATTGGGCAGTAGTGGGAATTCATAAAAATAGAATGAAACTGTATGAGCTTTAGACGAAAGAACTTTTAATGATAGTGAGAGCTTTGCTAAATATTTAAAAAATATTTAAAAATTTTTGAGCGTGTTTGCATCGCGGCTAAAGCCAAGCACGTAGATAGTGCCATAGCAATAATGTTGTGAAAACTACTTGGAGTGTCATAAAAAATGAGATTGGAAGAATTAAGGGCCACGTTAATGACTTTGTACTTAATTTACATGACAAAACCTTGTACGAGGACATAGAAGGTTGCTAAGGCCTTCGAAACGTTCTTTACTAACATTCCTGTCTCAACTACCAGGTATATTAACTCATCTCCCGCTATTGCCGAATCATTACCGAAGGAAAATAGTCCGTTCTTTAACTTTAATTTAGGATTTAAATATGTGAGTTCTGAAGAGATTATCAAAACATTTAAGTCTTTAGACATGAAGAGAACTGCTGACCTTCATGATCTTTCTATTATGATTGTAAACTCTATTATAGATTTCGTTATGCTGCACTTGGCGTTTATCTTTAATAAGTGTCTAGATGAAGGCGGGTTTCCCGATTTAATCAAAGTAAGCAAAGTAACTCCATTAGATATTTATAGGAGGTAGTGCGTCAAACCTCGACAACTTTAGGTGCATATCTATACTATCGTTACTTAATAAAGTTTAAGTTAATTCTTAATCAGTTCTTAGTACATTTATATATTAATAAATTTATGAGTAATAAACAATCAATACTGGCGTTCATCTTATGCAACACATTTTTATAGCTTTGGAGGACTTCCAAGGTGCAATTTGCATATTTTGTGATCTTTCCAAAGTATTTGGTTGGGTTTATCAGGAAAATCTGATCGGGAAACTACGTCAATATGGTGTAACAGACCGGGCACTCGACGTTCTGAAATCATATTTGAGTAACAGAATTCAGAATGTTGTTGTTAATAACATGAGATCATCTAGATCTGTAGTCCACATTGGTGTACCACAAGGATCAATTCTTGGTCCCTTTTTTTTTAGTATGTATAAATGAGTTACCTAGCTTTGATAAGGACATTTATGAGATATTTCTGTTTGCAGATAACACTTTTTTGTCATTTAAATTTAAAAGACATCAGCCCTCTTATGACGATATGATCAATGCTATCTTTAAGGTAGAAAAATGGTTTACACAAAAAAAACCTACATTTTAATAAAATGAAAACAAAATTTATAAAATTCTCACTTCTAAATGTGAGAAATGGTTCCGGAACTATTTCATTACGTAACGAGAATTGGAGTTTGTTAAGGCTACTGTGTTCCTAGTAATTATTTTAAATAACATGATTCAATGGGTTCTCATATCAATAAGTTGGCGAAAAGGCTTAGCTCTACTGCCTATAAAAAATAAGAAGTTCATGAGATGTCGAAACTGCTAGATTAGTTTATTATGGCTGTTTCCATATCCCCATATCCTGCTCTTGCTATCCCCACATTTTGCTCTAAGGACATGCCGCAGATATTCATAGAATTTTCGTGCAGCAGAAGCGGGTCGTTCGCGCGATTTCCAAACTCGGACTTCGTGTATCTCTTAGAAATAAGTTTAAGAAAATTGGAATTTTAACTGTGGCATCCCAAATGCATTTGTGAAAATTTATTACATTAAAAAAATTGAAAATGTGTGAAAGAAATAGTGATCGACATAAACTCAATACCAGAAATGAAAATAACTGAGTTTATTTGTTAGTCAACTATGCAAAGTCAAAAATTCATTTAGAGGGTTCTGAGTGCGCGTGCTCAATAGGGTTTCCGTGGATATACAAGTTTTACCCTTATATAAATTTAAGAGTAATATTAAACAATCACTCTGTAAAAAAGAGTGTTACACAATTTCCGAATATTTAGAAGACAGATATCCATGGATATAAGTGGCTCGTTTTCTTACCGGACTGTTTCGTTCATTAATGCTTTTGTATGTGTTTTGTCTATGCATGAAGACATTAGAAAAGAGCTACTCTTAAGTTTCTTGCTTGTTCTTTTTGAGGGAAAACTGCCTTTGATGGTAAAGTGTAAATTCACAAAAAAATATGACTTATATCAAGTGTTATTTTATAACCTACTAAATTAAGAAATTTTGAACTTGAATTTTAATTTGAATTTGGTATATCTCCTGCACATAATCATAAAATGGTACAGAAAAAAACGGATTTTCGGTCTTTTAAAAAAAACGCTTAATATATGCAAACATAAATATACCCGAAATCCAAGGAGGTACCTAAAAACAATGATAGGTAATATTAAACAGGTGACAATACATCGAAAAGCATAGACCGGCACAATTTTAAATAGACTTTAGAGCGGTGGTGAACGATTGTGAGCACGCTGTTTTCTAGATCAGAAAGTACCAAGTTTGAATCCTCAAAAGGTGTGAATTTACCAATTCCTTTAAGTTAAGTCCAGCTAAACCAATGACTAATATTCGGATAGCAAGTTGAGATGACGATCGGTAACACGGGCCATTAGCAACTCCTGATTCGCACTTGGCTACCGGTGCAAGCCTCCCGGTCTGTAATAAATACATTGTTTATTTCAGCCATCATAACACAATAGTAATATATAATTTCGATTTTTATATATTCATTTAATTTATCGAAATATAACAACAAGTTCCAAATATATGACATAGGCAACTATCACTCGCAGAGATATTAAAATACTAATTATGTAAAAAGTATTGATTATTTTGTTAACATGATTTAATATTTTTATATCCATATATTTTCAAGGCACCTCAGTATTTTAAGTCATCCGCATTAAACGTCTCAATTTATCCTAGCCGTTGGCCGCCCGGTTCGCTAGGCATAAATTAACTTTGAGCTATTATTGTTTTTTATGATTCAATGTAGGTATGCCCGTGGTTTCGCGCTCGTGTGTATAGATTGAATCCCTTCATTTTTAATATCAGCCGTTTTCGCTGTCAATTCTCATCCCGCCCTCGGTGTTGTTGTCGATGTCAACTCTGGTACCAATGTCCGGTCTGCTGCCGGTCCCGCTATCCAAGTAGCAGTGTTTATGCCAATCTTGCTCCTTTCTTGATGGTGGATGTTGGTGATAGCACATTACCATTTTTGCTTTTCGTTTTATATTTTTTTTTTACAAAGTAAAATTGTTAAATAATGTAATATAATGTATTATAATATGATACAAAACAAAACGATAAAATACAATACAACACAACATAATACAATATAATATTATTATAACAATCTTATATCCTATACGACAACATGATCTACCCCCATGCAAAATTTGATTATAATCCGTCCGCCCGTCAGCGTATGACAAACATCCGTACAAACGTACATTTACAGTTTTATATATATATATATATATATATATATATTATATATAGCCTGTCACCATCTACAAACGATTCTGCGTCGAATAGTCGAAATCCTGCACCAATACCTTTCGTAGCGCTTACGTGATGCCCGGACAAAAAAAAAGCATTTTCATTATACGTGTAGATTTTTATTTGGGGTCAATGCAGTATGTCTTTATATTCAACACATATATTTCACTTGTAGAATTCGCATTTCTTTCACACATCTATCCATTTTTAATACAATCATCTTCAATCATGCCCATACTTCCCGTTACATGACTTCCAGCTTTTTTCGACATATACTCAGACCCTTGTCGTGCAAGCTATCAGATAAATGTTTACATCCTAATCTTAACACGTCTGTATTATGCACAAATATTTAAAATTATTTTTGAGATATCTAAAAATACGAGAGACATAAAATGATCTACCCGGATGTTTTAATACCAATTCTCGTACTTAGTATACCTTCAATTAATGTGATTAATATTATATTAATGCGAATTAAATAATTTTATATGGAATTAATATTACATTATAATAATATTACATATAATCTGATACTGACAATACACCAATTAAGTACCTATACTCGTATATTCACCCAGTAAGTACACATTGATAGCGCGGCTTCGATCAAGTTTCGGTATTTTTTTAAATAAAATATTTTTTTCTGCCCCCGCTCGCTCCAATGTAAAAGTCGTGACCCGCGCCTCTCGCCTGGACTCCCGAGGAAGACCTGTTTTTTTTTCAAATCCTTCCGAACCTCCATTAACATCGGCCGTGGCCCGCGGGCGGAGCGGGCCGGCTCCCATATAAAGACTGAGCTTTTTAAAATGCAGCCAAACCCACCACATTTGGATAGTTCTAATAAGTTTGTTAACGAATTCGCCCTAAAAAAAATGCTCCATCTGCTTAAAAAAAGTATTGGGCGTCGGTATCGCTAATGGTTTTTAAACGTGATTTATATTTTTATTTAAAAAAATATGTATATAAACAAGATAATAATAAGCATAAGCTTCGATGAAGTTTGTTCATTTTGAAACCATATAAAAAATTTTATACAACCTTCTTAAATGACTACCTTAAACAGTCTTAATAAGACTTCAATTGTAGAAAAAGTAATTGTGAATATTGATGATATGCTGTAATTGATATACATATATATATATAGTCAAACACTAACTTAGTGATCCAGGGATACGTTTAAATAATTAAATCATCAAAATCATAATAGGAAAATTAACAAGTCATTTAAGGGACAATGTGTGCGTTTTTATAACAAAATCTAAGTTGATTTTTAAAATTTTCCATTTTAAGAATTCAAACATTTCATTAAAAGAAAGTTTTGTGGCAAGGGCTTTTATACTATGGCTGAATATTTAAATGAAAAAAACGCATGGGATTGAACTGCTCGGCCAGCAGGTTATTTTATGTTATTTTTTAATGTCGTACTAAGTTATTTTACACTTTGTGTCTATGAGTAAAAAAGAGCAACCCTTGAGTTTCTTGCCCATCCTTCTCAAGGTGAATCAGCATTTGAACTGGGCGGTAATGTCGTAAAGAATTAATAAATGACATATTTCAAGTATTTTATTTACGAAATAAAGATATTTTTGATTTGATTTAAAATTCCTCGTCCTTTAGATACCCGAATTTACTTGAATCGAAGACAACCAGTTTGAATACTACTGAACAAAAGATCATTACATTTGAAACAACTCTTTTTATTTTAGTAGTTCGTAGATTACTCTTAGCTACTGTTTGTTACCTTAAAATTTGGTGCAGATATATATATACACAAAATTAAAAATGGAAAAAATCATTATAATAATTGACATCCATTTGAAATTAATAGAGGTATCTTTTAAATTAGAACGGTGATACTGACCCTTAAAGAAGAACGTTAAGGTTTGAATCATCACCATCATTATCGTTATACTCGTCTTCGTCATTTTGTAAACGTGTTTGATAGGATCGTAACCGATAGAGGGATCAATACCAAGACTAACGGCCGGACCAGAATCAGAATTTAAAGCGAAATCCGCCTTAAAACCGAAGACAGATTCGAAATCCGAAATGAGGACAGGTTCGAGATCGAAACCGAAGTCTAAGCTGAGATCGAAATTAAAACTGAAATCGTGATGGGTACCGGCGTCGCGACCGAGATCGGCATTTGGGACGAGATCGGTAAAAGACGAATATTTACTCGTTGCTCGTTCGAGTAAAGCCACAACCAAAGACTTGTACATTAATAAAGCATCCACGAATACGGGCCGCATCCGGCCTCCTTGCAGTCGCACTCCCGCCCTGGAGCCCGTTTCTGACTCGATTCAGAAAACTCACGTTATTCGGTGTGCCCGCGCGGGACGCCCACTCGCGTTCCCCGAGGCGCCAGCATTATCTGGTAGCCGAGAGCCGGCCCCCGCTGCGGGCCAGGGCGCGCCGTGCTCCGGCAACGCTATAATTTGTACCGCTTAATTTGATCTCTGTTTGTCGTCGCGTGACCGGCGGCGGCTCAGTGAATAAGTGCGTCGCCTTTACATCGAGAGCTTCTGAATTGGATTCCGACTGTGGACGAGTTGACGTGTGAGTTTTTGACTTAAGTCAAACTTTACCAAACGCTGGTTATCTCGGAGAACGCGTTAAGCCGTAGGTTACAGACGTTGTCTCCTGACTGATGATCACGGTCGTCAGCAATTCCTGACCCTCATTAGGCCAGCGTGATAGGCCTAAAGGTCCGAGCCCCTCGATTTGAGGTGAAAAGATTGGAAGCGGTGTACGCCTCAGAAGTGGCGTGATCAAAACCTGATACAACTACAACTATTGTATCATAATCATTTGGAAATTCCAAGCCAAGCTCGATGATTGGCGTTTGGTATTCAGACTTCGAAACATTATGGTGACGCAGTGATAAACTATTAATGTGAAATGGAGCGCGCACACCGCGGTGCTACACATTAAAACACGCGTGCGTTTAATTATTTTTATAGGTAATGTGCGACAAAATAGTATTTTTCGTTTAAAATAAAAACAGGGTTAATATAAAAAAAAAACTAACTGTATTTTTGAAGTGTTTATATAGATTAATCAACTTAGAAAATTTGGAGGCTTAAATCGATCCCATTTTCATGTAAAATGTAAATCTCTGTTTTAAAAGAGGTATCTTTGATATTTTTTTCTATTTTTTAAAAATGAATATATCGTGTGACTGCAACTGACAAATGAAAGTCAATATTGACATGAGGAACGAAATTAAAAAAAAACCTTTTAGGATATTTTTCATAATCTCCATGTCCAGTATGATTTTTTTCCTAATAGGCTTCAACTTCTCTCTCTGTGTCTCTCTCTAGCCTGTACCTATTTAAAACTTCAAGTTTTTGATCATTAGATGACAACTGTGACCAACTCCTAGCACAGGTATAAATGTGTTATCAAAAAAAAAAAAAATGGCACAACTCCTATGAGAGCAGGGGGGTTCCATTGCTACAGATGTAATTTACATAAAAAATGTATGAATTATTGCATTTTGGAGGAAAAAACGAGCAGGCTAGCCAGCATTACTATCACAGAGTAAATAGTCACCACAACCCATGGGTTTTCGAAACACCAGAGGACACAACAATGCTGGCATTTTGGAAGGGAATGAGATATCTAATAGAAGGGGATCGGGTTAATAGAGAAAGATTATAGGGATGTGGCCACTGGAGTGGAGTGGAGTCAAACAATGCTATTTAAAAGACAACCTATATCCTGAAAATATATCTGTTTGAATCGTGGTATTGACTAGATTGGCCCTTATTTTTCACCAACCAGTTCCTTTTTATATTAAGATTGACGGTCTCTCTATTGATTCTAGACATTTCTCAGATTTGAAATTAATTCTCAACATTAGTTATATATTATTTTTTTTTGGTTAGTTAGTTATTTTCAGATATGGTACATTCCTGAAGTAATTATGGTTTCGTAAATATCAAATACATTTTCTAGAAGTATTAGTAAATATATAACATAGTAGAGATTGCATTAAAAAATGAACACTGCATTCTTCTATCGAAAAGTAAAAAAATTTTTAGGTCCTCTTTCGAACCATCAAAATAACACATTACCCAATCAACTTAGATTAAAACTAAATGGTCTAAATTAGAAACAGTTAGCAGTTCTTCAATTCAAATATTTAACAGACAACCTCATGGACCGTATCTGGACATGCAATAATTATTCATCGTGCAAAAAAAGCATTAGTTCAAATTCCGCCAGCGAAACCTGTAATTAACGGCTTCCTAAAGGCCGCCATGGCGTTTCACACGGCGCGTCCACCTGTATCCGAAGCGTTCTTCGACGAAACAAAAACAAAGAAAAAAGTCATTAAGGTCCCATCCAAAAAACCTAGCGCACCCCGCCCACGGACTCTCGAAGGCCGAAATTAATTGAACTCACATTTTTTTTTCATCGTGCGATGTCTAAAGGGAATTAAGCATTTTTTGGTGTTTATCGAGCGGCGGGCGGGCGGGGCGTTTTTGATTAATATGCGTTCTGAGAGAGGAGCAAAAAAAAAACATCATAACGCACTACCTCGACAGCCAGGAGTGGTAGAAGAACGGTAAGCGGCAACCTCAATACAGATTTGTTCTTCCTTCGAGGAAAAGATAGCCTTAGTCTTCATCAGGTGTATCCGCAACGTGAGGAAAAGACGGCTGTGTGCTTTCGATTATATCTAAAAATGAAAACTCGTATTTTTAGAGCACGCACATTTGAAGAGAAATTTCAGTAATATGTCAGCTATTAGTTCATATTATCCCACTGCAAAGCAATAGCCTCTCACATCCCTTAAAGGGCGTGAATCTCGAGGCCCTTATTGTACAGGTTGGGGGAAGCTAACGACAGTAAGCTGAAACGGTAGCACGGGCCGGAACCGGAAGTTCAGCATAATGCTCGCCTAGGCAAGCAGTGATTGTCTTAATTTGACTTAAGTTAAAAACATTGTAGATTTCATAATTTGCATGGCCACGGATGTTTTGAATGTGATGACCCCTCCCATCTGTAGGAACGAATGCATATAGTGATATAAAATTTTGGATATTGTTTCTGTCCTCTACATGACGTAAGTTTATTTGAGGGACATTACCTGATGGTGAATATACAGAAATTTTTATTGGTGAGACTACCTGATGGTTAGTATAGAGAAATAAAAAAAAAACTATTCGAACTATCTCGTTAACAAACTGTATTTTGTATTGACTATAATCTAACTTACAGATTGCTCATTTTCAAACAGAACAACATTGGAATGTCTTAAGTCGTTCGATGCACCCACGAGTCATGGTGCTTCGAAATGAACTGACCGCAAATTTTTGTAACGAAGTGAACGCACCCATTGCAACTTCCCCTGTGCCAGAGCTTATAACATTAATGTAGGCGTTTTGTTAATTACTCTATAACTATAAGCACATTAAATGTATCGTTTGTGTTTTTCTAACTACAGCTTAAAGCGACAAGGTGATCTTTGTAATGCTTACTTTTTGGAAATGTCTTTGGACGGAGGGCCTATTAATATTATTAGTAGAAAGTCATTGGTGAGTTGGCCCCTGATCACTGTCGCTCTTTGGATTTTTTCCAAAACATCTATATCAATTTGTTCTCGTTAGCGCCATAACTCAATAATCTCACGTCGTCATATATGGCTTTGATATAATTGTGTGGTCAATTGGTAATACTTCATTCTTACGTTTTCAATTTCATATATCATTTAAGTGAGTTAACTAACCGCTTTAGTTAGAAGAATTTGAAGTTTTGCAATGATGTGCTAAACCGATAACAATATCTTTCACCTGATGGTACAGCCAGAATCACAGATACGCTACAGAGATCCTGAACAAAACGCCATGAACGCGCTGCCGTAAGTAGATCTTCAAATATTGAATACGTCATTTAAATGCATATGTAATTATAAATTTGTCAAAAAAGACTTCCAGTTAGGCATCTATTAAATCCCTGATGTGCTATATATAACAATTTAAATGTCACCTATTATTAACTACATCCTTTTCGAATTAATTTCTTTACCTTCTGGGTAGACAGACGAATAGACAGACAGAAGACAGACGTTGCGGTGCGCTCGCCGATTTTCATATCGTTAGGGAAAACTGCAGGCGTATTCAGCGCCGACACAGGTGCGGCGTGGCATTAGCGTGCGCGCAAACGCCGGCTCGGGGGTCACTTCCGGTGTCGGCCCGTGCGCCGACGTCGGCAGACGCCACGCTTTTAAATGCCACCGCGTTGTAAAAAAAAATATTAAGTTTTCTGTGTGTACTGGCGATACGTTATATGATATGTTACATGAGTCAAGTATGTTTCGTTTTGAAAAAATAATGCTGGTGAGTGGTGTTTACCCTATTTTATAATTTCACACATTTATTTCAAAATTGAGTATCTGCTGTCTGTCTTTATAACCGGGCTACTCTGAAACCGCTGAACGGATTGTATTCAAATTTTTCATAGACATAGATCATCTGTGGAATATAGAGAAAGACAATCTTTATTAAGAAATATATAAATAGAAGAAAATAACGTAAACGCCTACAGGAGGACCGAGATCGGTGTCGGGACAGGCGTTAGTATAAAGACCAGGAGCGAGACGGGACAGGAGCGGCATCAGAAATGGTCGATTGCTAAATTTAAATTTACATTTTATAACTACAGTAACTTTATAGCGATTACATATATTAAATCATTTATCGTATTAACGTAAATATAACGTAAATAGTTTCTTCGACAATATTTATTTACGAAATTAATTCATCGATTAAGGGTATAAACATTTATAAATAAACAGTGGTTATTAGCCTACTACCCACCTATTTAGAAGAGTTTCCTAACTACCCTTGTAGTTAACATACCTTCCTAAGACGCAGAAGGGAGAGACGCTAATAGTTAGCACACCTTCTTAACACGCAGAAGAGAGAGTTTCTTAACTACCCTAGTAGTTAGCACAACTTCCTAAGACACAGAAGAGAGAGTTTACTAACTACCCTAGTAGTTAGCACACCTTCCTAAGACGCAGAAGGGAGTCTTGGAACTGAGGTTGCAATCATAATTCGACATCGCCGTATTTCATTACTACTGTGTAGGTATATGTATTTTTTTCCATTTCCGTTTGTTCCGACAAAAGCAGGCAGTTGGCAGTGACCGGTTGATCATACCATCGCTAACGCTAATGCTGTGGAAGTTTATCATTCGCTATATATACTCCCACAAGTTCTGGGGCTTGGGCGTACACTAGAAATAAAATTGCCGTTTACTGCATGTCGTATAAACTTCGGTGTGCTGGTGGATGACAATGTTGATGACTTTGACGGTCAGGGACAGCGACACCGATTAGAGTCACACGTGTCACGTGATACCTCCCGATCAAATACCACCTGTCCAACTACGAAGTCGTCGACTACGCCCGTGTTGTACACGATGGCACGCGATTACAGCCGACACGCGATGTGATTTGGTGCGCATTTGGGTATATTTTTTTTATACTGTATTAATCATAATTAGATTAGATCACTTCATTGGAAATTGTTTGTAGTCGTGAGTCGTTATAGAAGAATGAATGAAATGAATATGAAGAAATGAATGTTTTAAATAACTCTCTCACAGAAATTAATTGCTCACAGCTTGTCTGAACTCTGCATATACACCTTGATGATCGAAAACTTTTTCCAGACTTAATTTTTTGTTGATAATTAACGGAGAATGAAGTATATATACACATAAACATCAGAAACGATAGCTGTGGCCAGCTCTCATTCTTATTTAAGGCATAAAATTTTAACTCTTGTAACAATTTCCAAATGAATTTGGATCAGGAACTTTGTCTTTTTTAATGTAGAAACGTCAATAAAAATGACGGTTCCAAACCTGAAGATCAATCACGATAAAAAGTACAAACAGACTCGTGGAGACCCCGAAAGAAGACGAGTCGTGATGATAAAACATTAACCCGCGTATAACCACATTAGCACTCAATACGGGCGCGCTCCCCTACGCCAGTAATAAAGCTAATTAACGACCTGCCCACCGCAAGCGTTATTGCCGGCGTTATTATATTTATCGCTTGTGCCCACCATTTTGGATTTTTATCAAAAATAATAAAAATGGATTATAAGATTCATCTATAATATGTTGTTTACTTTATTTTTTTTTGTATTCAGTTTTTCGGGTTTTTTACCCTTTCGTTTGAGTTTATTTTATTGTGTTCATATTCGTAAATATTAGTTAAATGCTAAACTGAAGATTTTAGTACCCTGGTATTCATATTTGGTTTCGTATATGACAGTTATTATTTATGAAAAATTTCTTATGAATGTATTATTTGTGATGCATAATTAGTAACCATCCCTGCTGACAATCATCTTATGTGTTACCGATTCAATTACAAGGCATCGCACTTGACTATTCTTTAGAATGAAAGTGTTAATATTTTACGTAACTTTAAAATAACTATGTACTTTTTACCTTTTGATAGATATTACTTAAATATATTTTTAAGAAATATAAGTTCATTTTAAATAACAAGAAAAACAGTTTTCTTTAATTTGACAAATAAATAATATAATCGTTTAATTATAACTAAACGTCAGGAAGTTTCTAAAACTGAAATATATGCGCAAAAATCGTGTTTCCCCATTTTTACTTTATAATGCAGATAATTTTCATACTTAATCGTATTAACGTAGAAAAAATAACCCATTACAGCGGTCGCAGGTCTCTGCTCACCCCGCGCGCGCCGGAGTCGCGCTCGTACCCTTCCGACGCCGGCGCACGGCGGCTTTCGCCGTTTCCAATCAATCACGATTGGACACGGGCCGCGCGCGCTCTCCTCTCTCACCGCATGCATGTCCTGGTGTAATGATTGCTACCTCATTCCTCCGAGATATGCGCTAGAGGACGTTACCCGCCGCCTTTCATAAAATCTAATGAAGTAATTAAACGCGAGGAAATAGAAACCGTAATTCGTTGCCGTGTACGGTATATAACGAATTCGTGAATTACTCGACACTACGAGGAACTAAATTATAGTGACGCTTTAAAGATCCTTCAAATTTCCTTACGCTCATATTTAGTTCGAAGTCTCGATTCTTCGCTCGGGATTCATCGGGGTATGATCTGGTGATGATGGTCATCTAGACAATGAATGGACTAAGTTCAGACCGTTATAGACGCGCCCAACGTATAAGCGAACGGCTTGACGGATAAAATTGTAAATCACGCCAGACTTAATAGTGAGGGCGGTATCGGGATCGTAATCGAAGGAGAGATCCCTTGTGTCAAAAAAAAATGCAAAAATTCGTTCTGAGCCCATCCGAGCGGAGCTGCGCGCACAGCGTTACTAATAAAATAATTGTTAATAAACTCATTGGAGGGTTACGTTGAAGTTGGTGTTTTTGAATACTGGCCACTTATAATTTTCATATTTCCGATTCGACATCTTCAAATTGTAAATGCGGAAAATACGCAAACGGAACATACATTTTACCATACGTTACCTCCGTTCGTAAAAGTTTTCAGTTACTCTAAAGTCACGTGTAAAGAAGTCAAAAAACAGGCCAAACGCGTGTCGAGTCATAAGCAATGTAAAGTTCCGTAGCTGTCAGTCGTAATGTGCTGATTTAGAAGGGGGCTTTTCTTAGATGCTATAAACCTATTCATTGAGTTCACGGTTTAACAGCTGATCCACGTAGGACGGGTGCTAAGGATATTGTGCTTTTATATTTCCTTAACTATTTAGTTCATAAATTTATATTCACCACCTATTTTACACAACCAATAACGTCATCTAAGTGATTTACAATGAAGTTTGTAGGATTTTTATAAGTATATTTTACAAGTTGGACGACTTCTACACTTTTACTTGTACAGCCTACATAGCTGTGATAGTTTTTCTTTTAAATTTGTTATACACATTACTGCTCTAAATTTTAAGAAAAAAATTCCAAGAATAATCATTTGGATGTCAGTAGAAGAATTGATAGTAAAAAAATGAGCACAATATTTTGCAATATTTTTGAATGGGCTGTCTAACGATATCTCATACCATGGAATAAACGAGAAAGAAAAACATCCCCACTTTACGTGTAAGGGTGGTACCATAAAAACATATTTTTCAAGATTTTTATTTCTACCACTTTATCGGCGTGATTAATATGTATATTCATACCAAATTATAGCTTTCTAGTATTAAGAGTCTTTGAGATAAGACGCGGATAGACCCAGGCAAACGAACGGACGAACGTGGCGAAACTATAAGGATTGCTTATTAATTACAGAACTCTAAATAACGAAAACGTTATCGAAATGTATGCAATCATTGCAACCACGTCATATGATCAAAACTCCTTTGGCTCTATGGCATTTCTGTAATGATATAAGAATAGAGTCGGCGTCATAATTACTTGGTCCACCATCCATCGAGACACGGTGTTTTACTAGACACAATTGCACAGCATCACAGGAAAGTTTTGGCTTTAAAATCTATAATTAGTATATTGTGAATTTTTTAATCTTTATTTGATACACGGCAACACAAAAAAGCCTGTTCATTAAAATACTGTTAATTGACGAATTATAAATCAGCCATGAAAATGACAGCACCAAAAAAAATTAATTTATAAAAATAGATTCCGTCGATGTTTTCTATATTTAACTAAGTAATTGTATGTTTTTTAAAACACAAACTTCTCCAAATTGCACTGCTCCCACGTGGCACAATAAACTGGCCAATTCAAGCCATGCCATCATCATGCAGTTTGGGCTAGCTTTATGTTCTTTGGGCATATGCAAGCTGGCAAATGGCAAAAAAGAACCAATCTAGATAGACACCTATCCGACCGCCTTATGTTACGATGACTGAATGTAAGAATGTAAGTCAATGGTTACACCGGCTCGGGCTGTCTCTGGCAAGTAATGTAAAGGTTACTACATCGTCCCTATTAAATATTATAAATGCGTCTTCGTCTGTCTGTCTATTATGTTATAACGCTTAAACCACTATACCGATTTTGATGAAATTTAGCATGTAGATAGAATGATACCAGAAAACGAATAAAGGTTAGTTTTTTTTTATTTATCTGTCTGTTTGTTTGTATGTTTTTTCATAGCTCAGCAATAAGTGAACTATTTTCAATGTAGTTTTATGTACTAATAAAACACACTACTTCGTGATACATAAGTTACTATATTTTTGTTTTTGTCGGCTGGTTATTTTAACAAAATTTAGAAAACAGGTAGAACTTTTTGTCCCATAAAATATAGGTCACTCTTTTTTTGCATATTTATCTGTATAACGCATTGAAACTGGGATATTTAAAGTCATTAATATTATTTATTTTCTTGGTGATACACACACAGGATTGAGGGTGAGGAAGAGCGAAGGCGTAAATAAGGGAGTATGGCAACAATTCAATTGTAACTATTGTGATTAATAATAATGGTCTAATAATAAGACAGCTAGAGTAAATTAGAAAGAACGATAGGGTTTATGCACTGCGTCTTTTGTCAGTAGTATATCCTTTTATTACAATATTATAAATATGACTCTTTGAGACGAAGTTTGATTGTTTGAAACTCAATTACGCAAACAGGTGTCGACGATACTAAGTTTACTCGGTGTAGGAAATGAGGAGTTCGGATAGAGCCGCAGGTATAAGCTAGTATCGTTCCAGAGCAAAGACGGATAGAATTAAGAACATATAAATAAGAAACTTCATAAATTTATTTACCGTTTCTTGTATTCTAGAAACGTTTTTTTCTCATTTTTTTTTATTTATAAATATACTATAAGTAATCTCGAACTGCCAAACTGATTTTAAAATTTTACAATTGATGTAATAATAATTTTCTCGAATAAATTAGATTGCTCCCAATAAATAATGGTTGTGTAGGTATTATTTATGAAATTGTTGGACCGCCTAAAAACATAGTGATATTTCTTACAATAGCCAAATCATAATATTCAAATTAAGTTTTGCTTTTGTCTCGAGAGGATCGTAAGAAATTTAACGAACTGAATTCTAAATCAATCTGCATCTGAACGATATGTTCAAAAGTATCGTGATAGCTTCGTGACGTTTAAATTTGTGATTCGAAAATTTAAAATTCACTCAGAACTATACTATACCAGATCGTCTAATTTGCAAGAAAAAATAATATTGAAATTAGATAAAGGAATCAGAATTATATTGAAAAAAACAAAAGAATTGGCTCCAACTTAAACTTGGTACCGAAGCCGTGCGCCAAACCCGTTCAGGAGATTGCGGTTCCATACGCGATGGGACATCAGAAATGGAAGTGGGTGTTGAATGTACGCGGGCATGATGGGCAAAAGCAGGGCGGGAGCGAAGACCTGGAGCGGGTTTGGAAAGAAGTCCCGAGCGGTATTGTGATCGGAACAGCAATCGGGATCGATATCAGACATGCGCAGTGGTCAATAACGGAATATCAAATTAACAAATTATCCAGCTCGATATGACGTCGAATAAAGTGGATGCCTAGTTGACATTTTTAATATCGTATGTGAGTTTTAACAAACATTAAGGTGTATATCATTATGTGTAGGTTGATAATTTTGTATTAGCGAGTGTATCTTTAACCAACGTCACGCTTTTTTTTAAAGCTATTACTTGATAGTACGAGATCGATGATGAAAAAAGACTATCTATTAAATCTCATACAATTGCCTAAATCTGTTTTGCCCCTCAGAATCGCACCTATTAGATAGCGTGACTATTTTCTATTCTATATTATAAAGTGTGACGTTGTCCATTACACATGGAAAGTCGGCGGTATAACAAAAAGATATAAATATCAATAAACAAACTTCTTCTTACATAGCGTCATTTTATTTTTAGATTTGTTACGACGTTGAGATCTCAATAATGCCATCATTAATATAGAAGTAAATATTTGCTAACACCTGAGACTTATAGGTGTCTCTTTCGTCGTCTAACAAATTATGGGATCACGATGCTTTGCAGCCAATGACATAACGTATGTTGAGAATTAATTAGAATAAAAACAAATCCAATAAATTAAATGATCTAAATATTAAATAATATTAGGATTTTACGACACATGCAATTTTTTAACGGCGTAAACATTACGAAATCTAGTTACCTAATTTCAAAAACTTGAGCACATTAAAATCCATCAATTCGATGTTAGTTATGTATTTGTCATAGATAACTTTCTCTACAGAAAATGGTCACTCTTGAAATCGATTACGAAGCAAGTTGTACCCTTTCATTGGCTGTGACGTAAGCGAATTCGACAGAAGAATAAATTAATAAAGGTTTTTATTTGAATTATCTTCAGTGACGTTTCATTTCACTTTTGAAATCTACTGAGCTATTCTCATGAACATTTATGTTTTTTAAGTTTAAATGAAAGCATGAGAGTGGCTCGTCGGGCACGACGTTTCAAACTCTTATACATATTCTAGAACGTCAAAATTTAACATGATCCAGACCGGGATGCGCCTAGTTCAACTGCGAAATATACGTTTTAGTATTACCATCTTTCTTTCCTCTATAAAAGCATACGCCAAAACAGGGTGTGCGCGTGGGAGCGGGCCAACTGCGCCGCTGTCGATTTTCCCGCGTTTCCTACAAATTCCAATTTTCGTTTACGACCGCGTGGGGGCGCCGACCGCCGCCCCCGCCCCCCCCGCCGCCCCCCGCCGTCGCGCGTATCTTGATGACCGCGCGCCCATTGGGGTGATCCACGGAATTCGTGAGAAATGTACTTCATTACCGTCGGAGCTGTTCAGCTTGGTCTATTAGTACTGGGCCATGTTAATATTTATCTATGTGTGTTCTTCACGTACCTAATCTAAAATCAGGTGTTGCTTCAAAGTTGTGTTGCAAAAAGCAAAATGATAATGTTAACAAAGTTTCGAAATTGTTAACCATTATAAGTGATTGTAAGTTATTTATTTATGGGCTTTGAAATTAAATTATACGTATATGGCTTACGTAGTATTTTAATGACGTATCTATGCCTCGATGTGATTTGCGCCGACGCGAGTGGGTGAAGCTGTCTGCGTGTGATCTTTTAACTTAAGGTAGGTTCATATTAAGGTTTAGGAAGAAAGACGGAAATTCAAAGGTTGAAATTATATTTTTTATTTTATTTAAACTCTTGTGTAGTTTTAATGCTCCTGTACTCAGGTAGATGTAACTGTTTGACTTTTCCTGAGGATATACTAATTTGGCATGCAAAATTGGATTCTAATTATTTGGCATAATAAGATATACAAAATATTAATAATTGGAGTAGGTCCCCGATATGTATAAATCTTCTCGAATCAATATTCATTTCGTTAGATAGGGATTCACACTAGAAAGACAGATTCGAGTGACAGCGGTGTGTTGCATGCTGCATATTAATACTTGTTCTAGGCAAGCGTTTAAGAATAAGTTTAGTTGAATCAGTGAATAGAATCAGAGCAATCACAGCAACAGAAATTGGGACCGTGATAACGATCTGTTGCCTACTCGTGCGCGGCTGAAGCCGGGGACATTCGTTAGCTAACGCAATGACAAACATTAAATCCCATCCCCGGTTGCAGACTCTCCGGCCTCGTTTAACGTTATTAGTCTAAAAAACCACAGAATCCGCTAGCACCTATCATCACTCCGCCATATACTCGCATTTAAATCGGCTGGCAATTAAATACTTTATATGAAAGCGTTTTGTTGACACACTCAATATTTTTATAAAGTGTAAGCAAGTTGCTGTAAGTTTAACTGTTTAATGCGTATTTTCATCGACTTATTTTATATAATAGCTTGACGAAATATCTTCACAAGTCTCATGGTATTACCTCATTACAACGGGTTAAAGGGCGCTGCATGTCTTTGAAATTGAAATAGCGTAATGGCACACTCCTTTTATATGTATCATTCATCCTGAATCTGAAATAATGACATATTATTAAGTCACGCGAATGTGAGTGATCATTTTAGATTAGCTTTCAAACTCTGTCTTCGCCCGAGTATTTAGAGAATGTATATCATTCACCTTTCATATCGCTAGATCTTACTGTCAATCTCAATTTTCCATTCTCAATTCGAATCCCGGCACTGCTGCTTATTCCCATACCGGTCACGATCTTGATTCTAAATGCCGTCCGACACTCGATTCGATTCTAATGCGGGTCACAATTTCGTTTCCAGTCCCGGCTCTGGAACCTGCTCCTCGTCCATCTGTTAATTTTGTTTCCGCTACCGGTCACGGTTCCGATGTAGACGAAGTCGAACTAAATATTTGTAAAAAAAATAAAATACGGACAATTACATTATTTGTGGATGAAGTAGCTTTGTACGAGTGAGACAATTTTCAAAATTGATTCAAAAATTCGATTCAATAATATTAATCGTTTTCAAAATCGGGTAAAAATCCTGCTTTCTTTTTTCATAAACCTTCCTATCAAAGTATACAACATATTACCAAAGATATTTCATATTAAAATTAACCATCTTTTATTTTACTTAAAAAGTGAATATCCAAAAATCCTTTCTTACCAGATTCCTGCACTACCCCGACTATCGTCTGACCAAATTTTATGATCGTAACTTTAGTAGTATTTGAAGTCTTGTGATTAATCAGCGATTTAATGATATTTAACTTTTATCAACAGAGTTATCTGTTGTGGTCATCTGTATGGATAGTTTTTTATTTTAATATGTTGAATGTATTTGATTATGTATAGCGTTTAATCTTTAATTCGCAACTGTCGCTATGGCATTTTGGTCACATCGCAGCGTCTGTAGAACTTGCCGCTCTCGCGCAGATCAGTCGGGGTGTATGTAGCTGTATATGTACAGCATAGGATATTTCCATTTCCCCTCTGTGGGTGCTCGCCGTGACAGCCCGAGATGAGGGGGATATGTTAGGTTAAGAAGGGTTTATACCTTAGAGGGGGTGCGATGTCCCCAGGTGGTATGGAGGGTGTGTGTTGCGGTATTTTACCGTAACGTAACGGTGGTCGGTGCAGCGAGCGCGTCTCTGACCTTATCACACTTAAGTCAGAGAGCGCTCGAGCGGCAGGTAAGCTATGGTGGAATTCCGTGGTTTTGCCTCTTGAAAGGGTCACCCTGGCGCTGTCGACAGCTTGCGGGTGTTGTTGTGGGAGGATAACCGCTTTCACTACGCGGGGCGTTGAATGTTTCTTTTTAGAATTTTTGAGAAACGATTATGCGAACTACCAGAGAGCCGGTTATTACCGCCGCCCATGCACATCCGCAACCTCGAAGGAGTCACTAAAGCGTGCCGGGTCTTTTAGGGACGAATAAGCTCTTTTCTTCAATAACCCTTTGTCATAATTTATAGGACATACCACTGATGGCAGATCATTCAAATTTACTTTTAATTTTGCTTTGATTTTTATTCCTCTTATCAGTTGACGACGACTTCGACAGTTTGTCATCCTGACCAAGATAATTAATGCCACTGCTTTTATAGAGAGATATATAGTACTGAACATAACAAGACAATAATATAGTACACATTTATTTTCAACCGATAACGGAAAATTGACAATCATTACCCAGACCAACGATTAAGTATTAACAATAATAACTGACGGGCTGCAATGGCGGAGCTGGACCAAATGTGAAGGTCCGCAAAAAAAGCTTTTTACATTTCTCAGTGCATTAAACAAAAAAAGCTGCTTTATACAATTATATACTTATGTAAATATCTTGCGCGGCCCCTTCAGGCGGTAGGCCGTCGGCGGCCGGCCGCACCTGCCGCCGCACACGCCGCAGCCGACCGCGACGCGCGCGTCACTCCCCGGACACGACATGCCTACTCTTTAATCGACGCATCGATTTTCACAATCGATGCTATGGATCCCCGTCGGTTTGCAGTTTCCCTTGCAGTACGATGCACGAGGCGGGTCGGTTTAAGTGAATTTCCTGTTACGTTCTTCGTTGCAGTACTTCGATTTTTAAAGTTCCGTAGCCAAAATGAGAGAGAACGAAACCCAGATGGGTTTTGTTTTTTCTTTTCCCTTGAGACGGACGTGACGAAACTAGAAGGTTTCGTCATGTCCGTCCGTCCGTATGTCACAGGCATTTTACTCAAAAACTACAAAATGTATATTAATGAAATTCAGACTATAGGTGTCTTGTATAAACCGCTACTTAGTTTGGTAGTTAAATAACAAAAGTGAATATTTCTAAGGGGACACACTCAATACATGTAACAGAAGTTGAATTTCTTTTTTCAGCAAACATCAACACGTAGCACATAAGTCAATATTTTCTGAAATAATCGTTCAAAAAGCAGCAGTAATAGTGTCCTCTCCCCCACTTTATCTTTTAAACCGTTTCTCCAAAAATAGGAAAAAAAAATACAATGTAAACGCTTAATAAACAATTTCAACGAAAATCATTTTGAAGGTGATTGGGTATACGGTTTTTGAGTTAATAATATAAATAATAATTACTTTTAATATATGTATTTATTAAAAGCTGCCCTTTTCAACAAGAGGACGTAAGTGTCAAGAACATACGCTATTTTGCTGGTGCACTTTTTCATATCGTATTTTTACATTTTGACACTGTAATAAGTGTTTTAAATCACAGCTAAAAGAGCACTTTTAGCTTAGGAGCAAAGGCCGATGTACCTATTTGTTTCTCTGGTTATTGGCGATTAGTACTTATACTTATACTTACTTGTAAACATGAAAAAAGTGTAATAAAGTAGTTTTTTTCTGTAGTGCGTTTCTTTGTAGCAACAGCTTCAGAACCCTAAAGTGAGCATGGTCCGACGTGCTCTTGGCCGGTTTTTTTCATTGTTTTTGCGACGTGAATACACAATCTGGGTGTGTATTGCATATCCTGCGATGGTTTGCTTGTCCGCTCTGTCGTCTATTTTAACAGTATAATTTAACTCCTCGTTATTGATATCCAATGATTTTATTATAAGTATATCGTTTTGTATTTATGTTGTTACACAGTTAGTGTAGATCAACGGTCAGTGCCATAGATAACGAATTTTGACTGGGACAGTAATGCCGAGGTCGACGACGGACAAAAAGTGATTTGTATGTATTCTAGATCTCGATAAGTACAGCTTTAAGTTTAACTTAAGTTCAAGGATGAAAACAGATAATTGTAAGTCGATTATCTGCGTTCACATAATTTAAAGCCTACAAAATACGGATTAAAGTAAACTTAATTGTATAGATAGGTTCATTGACTTCTCGTATAAAATTATTACGCACGCCCCATCATCGACACCAAAATGTTTATAAAATCGCAAATCTACGACGGAGTTGATGAATTATTTTTATGAAAATTAACAGAATTGTATTTTTCTAGCTGCTTTTTAATATATTTATGGTATAAACAATATAATTAGAACCAAAATATTAATAAATAATGAAACAAAACTATTGTAATGAAAAAGTCATAACATTATTAAGAAAATATAAATAAATACTAATAATAATACCGATCAGTATAATAAAACGAATTTTAATTGATTCTTCCCCGAAATGGTGGATTATTCATTCAAATAATGTGTGGAGTGCTTCAAAAAGAAAAGTCGGTAAGGGTGGCCCAAGAAACTCCTATGCAGACCATATTGGTGGTATATTAAAGAAAGGCCAAATTTTAAGAGCTTGTATGAAAAGATTGATGGATGTCAGGGAGCAAGAGAGATCGTACAGATCGTAGCATATGGAAATTTATAGTCTCTGTCTACCTTTTTGGGAAATAGGTGTGAGCTTATATTATTATTGGATAATTTGAATGATTTATTATACTTCTTAAATGGCTTTTTATGATATTTAGTACTTAATAAATTTAATAATTTTTCCTGAAATTGGGGAAAGACATGTAATTGTAACACAAATTTAATTTCGGTTTGAATTCTTTTGAACCAGTAGGTTTATCGAAAAATGATGAGATACTTTTTGTAAAGCGTTCAATTTCTTACAAACATATGTTTGAGTCATTCAAATCCACCTATTGATTTTTAAGTTACAAAATTGTAAATCTGAAAAATAATTATTCCCGTATTATTTATATGAAAAATAGAAATATGCGATGCACCACCTCTAACTATTAATAGTTTCGGCTTTTACAGGCATTTTTCTCATCTCTCTGAATCTATTTCAGTGGATACTTTGATAAAAAATTGTTCTTTTTTGAATCAGCCTATTTGTATGTATGTTTATATATATATATATATATATATATATATATATATATAAAATGACATGGAATATGTCAAGGTAAAAAAGCATAAATAAATAGACACAGATTTTCAATAGCATTTATTCTTACAGACAATTCCATTATAATTTATACCCTAATGTATACCGACAGCTTGTACTCGAATGTACCAAAGTATTTGATGAATTACATTAAGTACATTTACACGCGATCCGGTCGAGCGCGTTTCCATTGCACGTCCGCCACGACACTTGGAAGCAACAATAGCGTGTGAGCGGTAAAGAGAGGTTAAGAATTAAGCACGTACACTTATTTTAAATAATCACTTGTTACAATACTTTGAATAATTATATTCCACACAATTTTAAAGTGAATAATACATTATTTGAATATATATACAACTATTTTGTAGCGTTTTTTTGTGTTTCAAAACTATCCACAATTTTGGAAGAGTCCAATAAAGAATTCGTTATTTATCATAAACTTGAAAAAGTGTAAAAAAATGAAGCCTTTCCTTAAAAAAAATCATGATTCGCAATCACTATCACACGGTACAATAATCGCAAAAATTTATGCCGAATCGATTATGAGTATGGTCATCTTGTATCTTACCTACGTTTCGGGAGAAATTTATTGTCTGTTTATTCATATTATGACCTTAGGACTGTTTTGTAGTATTAACGAAGGATATACGATCATGCGAGCGACTAAAGGGCATGTGGTCATCGCCGTCCATAGACACTCGTAACGCTAAAGGAGTAACCAGTGCATTGCCGTCCTTTCGGACAGGATAGAATATCTGGTAGGGGGGTATATGATGATGGAGGAGTAAGTGGTCCACTGGATCTTACACTCACTGGACGAAATGCAACAGCGAAATTTGCTATTTGATATCTTTAATGTGTGAAAGTGTGGTATTTCGCTGGTCGAGCAACCCATTTTGACACTGCAGCCTACATTTATCTTTGACTTTAAATAATCGTTTTTGAGCGCCACCTATTAGAACTTTTCAGAACAATTTATTGTTTTAAAAACACCTCATTATTTAATTTGAAACACCATGTTAATTCTATTTATTATAAGATATGTGAGTGTTATCAAATATAGCAGAATAATGAAATAAAAATTTACAATCGTAAGGTCAGTATAAAAACAATTTTTTGTTTCAGGGATAGATAATTTTTTATGATGATTATGAGAAAAATTCAAGAAATGGAGACCTTCAAAAGATTCGTTATGTTATTCAGAAAATAATGTAGTATTAAAAAAAAATGTTATATTAGTTTATTTAAAAATTTAATCATTGAGATCCGATTTCAAAAGTGCAATGGAAACGCGATCACAGCACACTCAATGTATTACTTAAACATACACGTTTTCTTACATTAAATGTAATATTCATTCAAAAAATATTTCTAAAACGTATATGTCTAGTTATGTATGTACACTGCATGAGAAAGACATGTTTTTTGTATTCTTAGAAAATAGAACATAAACCGATTTTCATCATTGTTCTGATTGTATGTACAAACACTGTAAGAATTTTCAGAAATATACATTTATACCGCGACAGTAGAAATTATTTACAGAAATATTTACAAATTAGTTCATTTTAACTAAAATGAAATAATGTTACTCATATATTCTATGTCTAATTACCCATTTTAAATTGTACCGAGTTATACATACAAAATAAAATAAATACCACGAATAAAATGCGTAAATAAAAATAATATTTTATTACCTTAAATTAGGAACCAAAATACGAGGCTTAAGTTTTATTAAAATAAATTAACTTATAAATTAATACGATTGTATCGATTGATATTTCTGTACACTTAAAGAAAATCACATCTATTAATGCGAAAATTATTATTATAACACATTTATCTAATTATTAATAATAATAAGGAATACAATAAAAGAAATTCTACAGAATACTAGAGCAAAATATACGTTATAGTAACGAAAAATATGTCATTTAAAATTAATATTTCCATTTATAAAATACAAAGTTCCATAAAGTCACTGGTTGTAAAGTCACGAATCACTTTAGTCACCGTATTTCGTTATAATGTTACCCAGGTATTAGGTATCAGTAACGTAGTTTGATAACGTAATAGGTAGGTACACGACTTAGGCTGTTCAGCTAATATTTCAAATACCATTGCGCGTATAGCAGACATTGCATACTGACACAGGAAAGAGTTTTCAATATAAAAATTGTTAGTAAGCAAATAATTCAGCTAGTTTTGTATATTCTTCTAATTCTTACATTTTTAGAATTCGGAAATCGTCTTTAACTAAGTTACCTTTAGTAAGAGACAATTTAAATAAGTTAAATGAAAGTCGTCATATTTGAATATTGTAAAAATTAGGAACCCACTTTGTTATATTTGTTAGCAAATCGACTAAAACACAAAGCGAGCTAAATAGTTCATCGATGCAATCCACACTATTAATGAAAACGTATCGTGAACCCTTACCATTGTAAAAATAAAACAAACGTTTTAAGGACGACACAGCCGAGCCTCGGTAGCTACTCAGCGTCCGCGATGAATTCGCCCGTCACCGATACCCAATACGGCGCTGGGTGACGTCCCAGTCCTCGTCGCGCTGGTGCGCCAGCGCTTTACTTAATGGTAGCGAGCGTCGCCGGGTCCGGAGCCGCATCAGTCGTAGTCCCGCGGCTCCGGCTTCAGCTACCAGACCAGCGCGTCCGGGTGCAGCGGCGGCGGCGGGGCCTCGAACGGGAACTCGGGGGAGGAGGGGCGCGGCAGGGCCAGGTGCTCCGCGCCGCCGAACTGCTCGAACTCGGCCCCGCCGCCCAGGGACTCCATGCCGCCGGGGAAGCGCCCTGGCGACCGAACACTGGGGTTACACGTTGGAAAATATACTTCACATAGGTGCTAGTTAATTGCACATTTTTTTGTTGCATTTGCACAATTGCACAATATTTTGAATTAACCATGTCCCTTTTTTTATTGATGATATGAATATCATCGATGGTGAAGTCTCATCAAAAATAAGCATAAGTTGTGCAAACGCTGGGGATCATCTTCTCGTGTCGCTGGATCAATGCGTGTTGGTAAATTGGAACTTTGCCTGTCTATGAAGATTCTCTCTCGGACCTTCACCGCCATGCCAATGAAGACAGTGAAAGTCAGAATATTTTCAATGTACACAGCAGTTAATAAAATGTTCCACAATGTCATTTACCGTTAAAGCGTGTGCGTTATGAATTGAGTCGTAGAATGAGTAGTAAATTCGTAATATTAAGAAATATTTCAAGAGATATGAAATAAATACATGTTTCCATTTGAATGTACTAATTATTATAATATAAGTAACTCGACGGATTTAAGTAAATCAAAATATAGAAATGTCAAATTAAATATTTACAAAAATAGACTTCGAAAGAAGATTTTTTTTTACAATCAATGAAAACTGTTTTAGCTATTAGGATCTGTTTCCGCGGATCCTAACATTATTATGTTACATCTGCTAGGAAATGTTCACCTATTATGTTATACACAATAGAAAGTATTTAAGCTATCAGGAAGTGTTTATTACTAAATTACAGGTATTAGGAACAGTTAACTATTACGTTACACTTAACAGTTAGCTATTATGTTACAATTAATAAGAGCTACTTTACTCAATGTGTTACAGCTACTAGGGAACGATTTCAGATTTTATGTTATATGTAGTTAATAGATATGGTTTTGATTATTATGGTACAATCAATGGAGCCTTTTTGCTCATTGTGTTACAGCTAACAGAGATTGTTTCCCTTATTGTTGCAGTTGAAAAAAAACTGTTTTTTTTTACATGTCCTGATTGCAATATCTTTTATTTTCAGACAGATGATAGTCATCAATTAATATTGTATCCGAAATACACTAACTATAAATTTCTCATTAACAAATCTTTGTTATTATACATATATATTTACATTTTTTTTAATAATATGGAAACGATTGTTAATCTAGTAATGAATCATGGGTTCATATGATACTGTACACTTTCAAGCTTAGACTGAAATAGTATATCATAACTAACCAGGTTGATTGAACGGCATCGCCTGCGGCGGATGGAAGAACGGGCCGTCGTGATGAAAGGGGGGCCCGTAACCGAACTCGAATTTTCCATCTGTCGCGAAGTAAGGAAACCCTGGAGGCGCGTCCTCCAGCCCTCCGGGGGACAGGCTGACGGGGAACCCTCTCATCTTCCGGGACGACCCGAAGAAGGGCCCTCTTCCCATGGAAGTGAGTTGCTTCAGTCGACGCTCCTTAGATCTCTTGTTCTGGAACCATACCTGAGAAAAAAAAAAATATTTCAATAAGAAAATATCAATAACAGCATTTTGCAGCAGCTAACTTTCTGTTGCAGAGTTTGATTTTGAAATGGTTGCAATGAAAGGATGGCTGTATTTACAAAACTTACAACCTCATAAGTACATAAAAAAAAATTATTACAATCACTTTGTACATGTACTTATTTCCCAATACAAAGTTAAGGGAAATTTACACTGCGATAATATGTTTATTTCTGTAATAATGAACAAGTTACATAAATTAAACATAGGTTCATAGCTGGTATTGATCTTTTAAGTTTTCGATTGTCCTAATAAGGAACCTATGTTTCAAACCGAAGGAACGGCAAAACCAAAACTCTTAAGCGTTACCAAAACCGCGGTTAATATTCGCTCACAATACGCGGGAAGGGCGATCAGATCACGCCCTGACCACAGTAAAGGGTCCCGCAGATGAATCACGAGAGAGGTTTCTCGCGCACGATTGTTTCCCGTCAGGTTTACGGCCGAGCCGGGCTTTATGCCGACGCGGCTCGTAAAGCGATCTCTGCGTCGTCCGCTCTCGGAGGAGGCAGCCGGCAGTACCTTCGGAGAGATCGACTCGAGACTTGAGTAAAATTCTAATGAGGTGATTAAGTCCCTTGCTTTTTGTGTAGCCGTATTAGGTTTGATCCCCGGGCGTTACTGTCGCTTCAAATTCATGTCACCCGCCCAACGCTAAAACATGCTCAGCCAAATATTTTTTTTTACTCCAGGTCGGACCTTAGTCCGCGGTGGTCCATGTGAGGTTTGCTATAATGAGATTCGTCACCAATTCGGTGACAGCATCCCGTACCGAGAGAGTTTTGTTTGCTCTCTGAGACACTAAACGAGCGCTCTTAATTCGATTTATGTTAAATACTCATCGCTAAGGCGTCCGTGGCCACGAGTCTAACCAGATATCTTATAACTCGAACGCAACGCATTCATCGCTTGCCATTATGCACCATTATTAAAACCATGGATTATGTAATATTTTAACAAATCATTGTTTATTTTCTTGTTTTGTGTACATATTAAATGACATAATGATTAAACAACATTAACGACTATTATAAAACCCGATTACATTCTAATTGTCATATATCTAGAGAGATGTACAGCGCTTATACAGATAGAAGCAAAACGTAATTCCGTTGTCATATGATCCCATCTTTAGTACAATAAATAGCCTTGCATCTTTTGATTGAACTATTGAATGCACGGAAGGACAACATTGTGTTCGTCCTATTTCTATATTAAACGGCTCCTGTACAAAAACAACCAGGAATTTTTTATGACGTGCGAATTGGGAGTTGGATTTATCCAAAGAATAAAACGAATTATATTGTCAAGAAGAGGTGTGAAAAGTAAACGTCGTCAAAACCGTCATCATGATCGGAATGAACAGAAGAAGACTAAATACAATATCCTGACCGAGGAGAGGTGAGCAAATGAAGTAAGTTGTTAATTTGAGTTTTATGATTATCAGCGACGGTAGCGAATTGCAAATACTGAAAAGAGAGTAAACGCGAGAAACAGAACGAATGGAGCTTTGCCTATTTTCATGAATGGCAAAAAAAAAATGTGGCAAGCGCCTAATACAAAACCGTAATGAAAGTTTGTCTTTTACAGTTAAGTATGGTAACAGTGAAAGTGCAATCGATGCGAAGGGACGAAATCCCTGTGCAGGGCGTACGGGGTGACTTTCTGAAACGATTTATAAGTAGAAAGGGCGATAGAAAAGTGATAGAAAGCTGTGAATCGAAACCAGATGTAATTGCTACAGCAGAAAAGGGTACATCAAAGTGGCTCGGCCGTCTGGAAGGGATGAGTGAAGATGTAAAGGTAATAGAAATCTATAGAGCTAAGCGTGTGATGGAAGGGTCAGCAAAGGGGGGCTTTAGAAAATTCTATGCAGATCAACTTGTTACGTATCGAAAATTTACCGACCTATAAGCACCCAAAACGAAGTTTGTATGAAATGTTTGATGAAATCAGTGGAAAAAAATATGATCTTTACATATGTAGGGATATATCGTACTGAAGCAAGTGAGTTTATGTTATCTATTTAAGTATAAAGTAATATGGAGTGAAGGTCTTACTTAATGCGTTGTTGAATACAAAATATTAAACGTTATATTTTCTTAACAAATGTGTTTGCTGTTGTATAATGAAGAGGGTAGTTAATAAAGTGGCAAATTAAATGATTGATTACTTTTTTTTACAACCTCATCATCAAAGAAGCAATTTGAAGATAAACACAGAAAAAAAAACGGTGATCAATGTAATTGAAACCAAGAGTGGTCAATCATTCAATTTATTTGATCTATTTACGTGATCCTGGCGTTGTAAAAAAAAATGAAGTGACCGTTTAAGGCAACAAATTACGATTCACGATAATGGATTACCGATGAGCGACACGATAGTAGTTTGGATAAATTAGATTTTTTTTCCAGAAAAAAAAAAAACATTTTCCGTCGTAAGTAAATATCGTATTTCGATTGATCGTATTAGATCGTGCAATTAGACAAATTCGAATCTGAGACTACGTAACTCTATCTTGTTTTCGATAAAATCATATTTACTATAAATTATATTGTTTATAACTATTTTTGTTTATGGTCAAAAATTTCACAGCGCACTTAAACTAACAACGAACGGAGCTTTGCTGAAAAAATTCTTTTATTCCTTTACAATAACAAAAAAACAGTAATTTACAATTTTTATTATTGAAAATTAGTTATATAATTAAACAGATTTATGTTCTGAAAGACAAATAAATTATTTTAGCAATAAGTTAAGAGTAGATACTATGTGGAGCCAAATTGCCTATGCTGATCCATCCTTATCTTTCTGTATATATCAGCTTATGCTCGCGGCTTTGCTCTGCATGGACTAAGATTTATGTGTTTCGTTCTCATTCACGGCGTCGTGTACGACGGCGTATCGCGAGAAAGCGTGCACCATTTCCTAAATTGCACCCTAGGAAATTTCACTATGAATATTTTTCATTTGATTTCAAGTAATAGATCTCGCATGGTGCGAAACATAAAAACCAAAAAATAAACCACTGTTCTGGCTTCTGTTAATATTCCTTTTTTTTTTTAATATTTTCTTCGGGCCACAGACACGGGTCGCCAACGGCATTATTGTATGAATGGATCACGCGAGTCTCTTAAGAATATTTCAGAAGCTTTCAAGATACTTTCTGCGAAAACTTGAACATTTTGTGATGTAAATGTCTCAGATTTTAATTATTATACTAGGTAGCGACTATTGCAATATCTACGAGTATTAGAATTTAAAAATATACGCAACGGGGCCCGACCGCGCGCGCTGCCCGCACACGGCGCACTCGTCTCAGGCGCAGGTAGTTTATTTTGTGTAGATCAATTTTAATGTGAGTATATGGCCGAATATCCTCATTATAATTTAGGCATTATAAGATTTGTGCTTATGTATTTATTTTTCATATTCCAACAAATTTAGAACATTTTGATATTTGCCTTAAAAAAACATCGTGAGTTTCAAGAAGGCAGCGGAGACTGCACCGGTGAAGATACAGATCTGCGTGTACGCGCAAGACACTAAATGTTTGCGCTGATGATTAGTTGCGAGTGTTCAATTTGTAATATTGTATGTTTTAAAAATGCTATAACTACTCAAATACTAAACTTTCAGTTGGGACAACCATTTTCTTTTCGGTGCACATGTTTGCGATTCAATTATATCTAATTTTTAACAAGTGTGCTTACAAACAAAGACATATGTTTGTAAGCACACTTGTAGCGTATACTACCGCACTCTATTACCATCGTACGGCTGCGATGTGAGCTAAAGTGTCGTGTCGGATACTTTTTTTTGGTCTAATCCCGTTTGGCCAAGCGTCTGAGACGATGAACTTCGTTCAAATTACATTCTATTCACTCTGAATGTCATTATAAAGTATTAAAAAACAATATCTGCAACGAGAAACGTAACACGACAAGCCCACAGTCGTAGCGGGCGAGGCCGGCCCGCCGCGGCGGGGCGCGCGCGCAGCAAGCATAGAAGTGTTAAACGCCATACGTCAAGCGGGGTACTATTCTGATATACATCGAATGTGGGAGTACAGAGTACGATTTGACGCAATACCATTTACAATAGAGAACCGGTTAAATGTGTACGCACATCGGACAGAAAACGCCGGTGTTAGGACCGCACGTGACGTTAGATTTCACAGAGGCATTGATAAACTAATGTGCGTGGTTGTCTGTATTTGTGTGCGCGTGCGCGGGTGTATATGTTCGAAAAGGTTTCACTCGAAATTTTCGAAAATTCAACATTAATTTTTAAAGAGGTTTTTGAGTAATTTAAATATAAAATTTGTCTAAAAACCTAAAACAAATTCAGTAACGCTAAATTCATAATTTTTTAAATTTAATCAGCTTCAATCTTCAACATTGTTGCACGTCGAAAAGTCCATTAATATCGGTAAATCGAGAGATCGGTTTAGAGAAAATTTTTCAAATAAGCTTTTTTCTATCTGCACTTCTTCGATATCATAAATGTGAAACCGATTATGTTCTTGGCCTCGAAGAATTAGAAAACGTATGTGCATATATTTTAAAGCACTATGTTAACAAAAAGCGTCCACCAATGGCCCGATATATTTTTTTAAAATTCCAAAGTCTAATTAATTTTTGATATAACGATATAAAAAAAACGTTTCATTGCATTTGTTTTTATTTGACAATTCAATTGAACAAAAAGACAAATATTTTAACTGACCAAAAAATAAAATAATTGCAAGCAAAGAAAGATAAAGCTTTTCGAATTGTCAAACGGTTTTCAAAACGAACACAAAATTCCTTGCACAAGACACCCCGGTCGGGTCCGTACAAAGGTACGATTAATACTAGCGAGCGGCCAAGCGCGGCGCCGCCCACCGGCCGGGGGCCCGTAGCACCCCGCCCACAAGTACACCAGTCCTGCCTAAGAAAAATCAGAGATCAGCGAATCGACTTACATGCAAAACATTTTTTTTTTAACTAGTTTTAAAAGAGCCGCTTTGGCTGTTTTTAGGATGCATATATTATGCAAGTCGATGCTTAGCTTAGACGTAGTTTATAAATGAGTGCACAGGTGTTTTAACGTCATCATTGTCCAAGCTTTTCTATAGAATAATAAAACGGACGACGATCCCGCTCGACGTTTTATATTCACTCATATTTTACTTGGATTTTGAGGCGCTTAGGGATAGTGAGAAAATATATCCTTTAATAGGCTTTTGTCTAATTACTTTTCGAATTAGTAGAATTTTGTAAAAAAAAATACTATACAAATTATATTTATCGACAAGCCTACAATGTAACTTGAAGTTCTGTTTTGGAAATCTTAGAGGGGCGTATGTAATTGAAAAATATCTAAAGTAATCCTGCTTCTAATACCGCCTTACGGTGTAAACGTCTTTTTAACAATGTCAGTATCATCGACTGCAAAGTTTATATTGTCAGTTCATATAGACAGTTTTCCCATAACCTTTATATTGCTAACACAAAGGCCCGCTCACGCTGACCTAGCGCAGTCTGGGGGCTGATCACAACCGTCGCCAGCACAAAAGTATTGACCGACTAAGCCGCGACCAACGGCTTAACGTGTCTTCGGAGCCATGGACCAAGTAGTCCATAGAAACTGTTCGATGAATTCCTCCGCGGTTAAGATTCGAACCCGATACCTATTGATATATTAATGATATTGCACCGAGCTGCTCATTCGTTAGTGCATTTAAATATTAAAAGGCATTTATATAAATAATTTTTGAATGGGATGGTAACATCTATTATTGTAATAAAAAATTATATTACCCTAAACAATTATTACACGCTGATAGGCTGTCGAAGTAAGGGATAAGAACGGGCGTTATTGACAGGAAATACTTTTTCATAATCTTACATGGTCCATAAACTTATATTTACTACATATTTAAAAAAACCAACAACGGCATCTAGGTAATTTTCAATGAAATTGGTTCGAAATTTTGGTTTTTGCTTCTTAAAATACATTAGTATGTTGATTTTGACACATTCGTGATGTGTTTGAATGAGCTATCCAACAACACCCTACACCATGGAATAGACGAAAGAACAAAAATTAATCCCCACTTCACAACACAGGTTAGATGCTCTAAGAAAATATTTTTATCAAGATTTTATTATTAATTTGAATCTAATTCATTTTTAATAAATATAATGATTTGGTCAGTGTGAAAAACATGTATACCCTTACCAAATGACAACATTCTAGTACTAAGAGTCAGACAGACAAACGGACGGACGCGGCTAAACAATAAGGATTTGTTGTTAACTAAGGATTCCTGAAAGAGCTATAATACACCTCGGATTGAGATTCAGAGTTAACTTTGAGACACGGACAAAAAAGCAGGTTTTTCAAGTAACGGTTTAGCCTGTTTTTTCCTTTAATTTTTTATCTAGTAATTAAGTATCGAATACAACTTAGAAGAACAGTCTCGCCATAAAGTTTTACGTTCATTTTACCGTTATTTAATTAAGGAAAAATATCAATAATTTATATTTTAATTATCTATGTTAAGTAAAACAACATTTCATATGAAATTAGAAGTAAAATGTCTGTTGAAACTTTGAACGAGATATATATAAAATCTCAAATACTTACTCAAAGACAACAAACCCTAAAGTAAATGCACGTCTCCATTTTAATTTAAACGTGAGTTTGTTCCCAAATACTTACTCAAATCCTGAAGCAAATACACGTCTCTATTTTAATTTAAGCGGGGTATTGTACTTCATTTCAAGATGCTATTAGTATTACATCAACGGAGAATCCTAGCGTTTGTCCGCTAACTTAAGGTTTCCAAGCTAAAAGAAAATTCAAAATTAACTAGACGTTAAGCCTATACGAGTACGCGTGACAAACATATGCATGTCATTCCACTAAGGAACTGAATAGTTTGACGGAGCGTTCAAACCGCTCCCGTTGTTTAACCCTTAAACGTCTGTTAACGCGACACGAGAGATAGAACCGCCGTCGGGCGAAACAAAGGCCGGGCACTGTCGGCGAAACAGTGATTTTTTGTGTTAGCGCCATCGGAGGGTGCGCAGCGGGCGGCGGGCGGCTCGCGGCGGGGGGCGGCGGCACAATACCCGCGGCGCGGGAGTGCCGCGCGAGCGGTACACTCGGCGGCCGCCGGCCGAGGACGGAGCTGGAGAGAATCAAGCAAGTCCCTCAGTGTACGGTACAGAGAGAGAAGTGTACGCCTAATATTGTAACTTTGTAACTGCATGTGTACAGATAGTTCACGCGTGAATACGCTGGTAGGCGATTATAAAAAAAAAGGTGCGCGTACTCGTGTAAGCGCGTGAGAAGTTATACTTCTTTGGCGTAATCAAAAAAATGTTTTTAATTGTATGCAAATAATTAATTGCAATACAAGGACTGGAGTGGGACAGTCAATATCGTTGAAAAAAATTAATTTCAATTTGAATTAAATAACTTTGTATTAATTTTCTTATATAAAGTGTAATATCAATTTTATCTTTGTATTTCAAATTACAACAATTATTAAGGGAAAATTGGAATATGTAAACATCATCTTGTTGCCCTCTTCCGTTTTGCATTCGACTACACAAACTCACCGACTGACGTCACAGTTGAACTCGCTAATTCCGCCGTCTTACAGTCACATCGATATTCGGGGAAATGACATCGGTAGTATCGTCCATGTTTTGATAAATGACAACTCCTCCAACTCCAACGTTTAACACATCAGTTATTAGCGGTCCGAAGTTGCTCGCTAAACCGCTTGCGATCAGCTTCATACTGTACTTTTCGTGTCACCCCGATGAAAATTCACTCTCATCGTTTTTCATAGCGCGCCAAAAGAAGTGTAACCAACAATTACTAACTACAGAAGCGAACCCTCACAGTCTCTTATTTCAGGTCGGGGGCCTCAAGGTTCCGCGCCGGCCTGGCGAGGGTCGGGAGCAACTAACGACCGACGACGTCGATGCGGTGGCAACGCCTGTCCTTCTGTTTACCTAAATTCTAATCGCATTCCTAAGTATTAAGAGGTTTGCCCGTGAACACTCGCACCGGTAAAGCGGTGTGAGTGTACTCTGCGTTATCCACGCCCGCGGCGACGTCTACCCGCCATATGGTCCGCCAAAAAACCTCGCTTTTAGTTTAGGGACGGCCATTATGTAACTGATTCGCGCGCGGCACACAACATATGACCATTGGATCGCATAAAAAAATGGACAAGTGCGATCCGCAATCGGACGCAAAGGGTTCTGTCCCTCAGTCTGTTCAGACTGTTCACATGTTGAAAATAGTGTTTGCCCGATAAAAATACAAAATAATATTTTGACGTGACAACGTCTTAAATTAGGTTGCGGCTGGGAGTCACTTATGAAAAAGGTGTAACGCTCGGTAACGTAACGATGAGTCACCGAACGAGAGAGAGGCCCGCCGAATGCCTTGCGTCTCTCTCCCACTCAACTATGATCGGTCTGCGCGCGCAGCACTAGAGAATTAGTGCATAGCAAAATGTATTGCAAGTTATTGTATGTATATTTGTATATAAATACGTATGTTGTGTAAAGGTAAAATAAAATTTTGTTAATATGAAATTCAGTGCGAGATTCTTTGTATAAATTAATGTTTTAAATATAATTCTTTGTATAAATAAATGTTTTAAATTGTTACTATTATTTCATCCTTCTTCCTACTATACGAATGAATATTCACATTAAAATGATTTTACCATTCAAAGTCGTTGTCACGTAAACTTTCGCCCGTATACCGACTTTACAGGCAACCAAATTTTTGATAATGAAAAATTCGTGCTTCCTTAAAAACCATCGATACTTACTATAGTCGATGAAAATTTCGTGGAGACTACAGAGTGACTTCTATTTATGCCATAAATTTTCTAAACATGCGGTTATACGGGAACATATGTTTAAGTTGTGTTTCTAGTGAACCTCTAGACATACATACAAGGTATTTCATATGCTGAAAATTTATTATTGCTTTGGCTACATTCTTGTCAGTTTATACTTCGATACTAACGCCAGTTCATATACCTAATGTACTAATTATTATTCAAACGCTTAAGCTCTTTGAAATTTTCCATAAATATTTTTGATTTTTTGATCATTAGAAAAGATAATACTATGTAAAATTTAAAATTTGCGTTATAATACTGAATCTATAATACTATACTTACAAAGAATTTTAAATAGTAAATTTTTTAAGTATATTTGAACCTATTTAAGTTATAATCACCTTAAAAAGTTTCGATTAAACTTTTTTAAAATGTTTCTTAAGGTTGAAGAGAAGGCATAGGCTATGTCATTGCTGAAATTGTTCCCGTTTGTCTGTCTGTAAAACAACTAATTCGATTTCACGTGGTTTGCACCAACATTTAAACGGTCTGGAACAATAAGGGCATTACTTAAAGCTTGAAGAGCCGAAAGTGAGAATAAGGAACAAAAAGGGCAGGGACGATGAAGCCCGAGAAGAGACATATATAGGCAAAAAGAGAGTTAGATGTTGGTATTATGTGGGGTTTGGAGACAAAAAGGGCAGGAACGATGAAGCCCGAGAAGAGACATATATAGGCAAAAAGAGAGTTAGATGTTGGTATTATGTGGGGTTTGGAAACAAAAAGTTGGGAGCGAAGAAACGGAAGCAAGGAGGGGATAAGTCGGTACAGAATGCGAGACGGCTGAGTGAGGAGGGGCGTGGAGGATAGGTGTCCAAAAGAGATTTTACATAGCAATAATTGATATAATATTTTTTATATTACTGATTTTTACAGGTATCATCTAAGGATGAATCGAGGGTCTGACAGTTTCTATGAAAGCCTAGGAGACCTAAAGAGTTTTCATTTAATTTAGATTCTGCAATTTTTAGTTGTATTACATTTTGCTGTAACTATTAATAATTCTCAAGGACGACCCTTGGAAGCGACGGCGTACATTTATGGAGTATTTTTCTTTATGGTCAGGAATTGTTCAGATACTATTTTAAGCAGAATTGTAGTAATTTTAAGCAAAGCTCTTAAAAATCTTAATGTAGGCTTTGGTATATTTTTTATGAAATGTGTTCAAGTTTCTTTATTGTTATTAATACACTTATTAAGTCTTTGACAACGAAATAAACAATTTCTAAAGAGTCGTTAAAATATTAAGTAAACAGAACTTAGTAATTTTTAATCCCTTCCTCCCCTTTGTCAGTAAACGTTACCAAAGCTCTTCCCCCCCCCCCATGCTTACGTAAGCATTCGTATACAATATTTTTTACGGAACGTATTTCAGTTATTCATGAGCAAGTACCATTGTCTGCACCACTCACAGTCATTGAGTCTATGACAATGAAATGAACAATTTGTAAAAGATATAGATATTCAATGAGTTAATGCACATTAAATAAAGAATTATTATTATTATTATTACTACGATTATTTAATACTTAATCAAGCAAATCATTGACATGATATTTAATTACTATGTTATTGACATATAGATATATTTATTTATTCTATTCTATTTAAGAATTTGGTAAGCTGGCATTGACCGTCCCCAGTCTACAGTAAAGAAATATTAATTCAGAACATCTCAATTCAATGATAACTATAATTGACACCTTATTAGAGCAAGTTAGCAATAATTTATTATTACGGGAAATTCCTAAAAATCCTTTCCGTTTTTTGATGGGGATCGGTGCTTTTAAAAGGACAAACAATATTAATATCCTGATTGAAACAACACCGCCCGAAATGTATTTATGAAGTAATTTTTAACCATTAATCAAAGAAAAAATACAAGGATAAAGTCGGATAATATATTTATTTTTATCTAGGCACGGAAACTATGATGTGGTCGGAGCCATTGATATCATTCGTTTTAAAAATATATCTTTTTAGGCAATAAGCCGCGAGGGGTCGCGCCTGTTTATGTCACGAGTGTACGACAGCAGGTTGACATTCACAAGCTCTATCGGAAGAACACGACTCGATTCGGAATGTGTTCGGAAATGTGTGATAATAGCCTGAGATTCTTCTGTGTAAACATAAATCTATAATAAAATAAGAAACCTTAGCAATCTTAAAAATTATAAAACAATATTATCCCTTAAGAGATCGAAATTAAAATGGAATACAAGCAATCGGCAACACAAAACTGACGAATTTATTTCGGTGAAGAATAGAAAAAAAAATTAAAAGCATCTAAAGCAGGACGGGCCACACGCGCGCTCGCAGCGCACGGGCGGGCGATGGCGCTGCGCACGCGCCGTCGCGAATGAAAGCGTACGTAGGATGTTTCTAGGTTCATGTTATTTTCGTATTCTCTTTAAATTAAGACGTGGCCACCGTCATTTCAGTAAAAGCTTATTTTGACTGATTTAGCGACACGATATTTAAAAAACCGTAATAATTAATAACTTATTTAAAATAAATAGTTATAATGGTTTATCTCAGGTGTATTAGAAAGAACAAAGCCAGACCGTGTGTAAGTCTTGTAACAAAAGTAGTGCGCACAAAGGTTACAATAAAAAAATATCGGACAAATGTGAATAAAACGCGCACTATGAGGGTTCCGTAGAAACTTAATTATGTATGTAGGTAGTACATGAATCGAGAGTGTCGATGGTTTTTGTACGTTTTCGATGCGAATTTTTCAAACTATCTTTTAAAGTATACGAATTTTTGAAAACCTCAATATTTCATGGCACGAAGTTGAAAAATGTTCTCCCATATAGAGGTCTACATCAAGGTCTATACTCCAATTGCGAGTGTAAGTTTTAATTAGTTAATTAAATAAAGAAATTAATTAATTAACTAATAATTGTATAATTATTTTTTCATTATATTTTCAGATTTTTCATTTGACTTGTGCGGTGAAATCTTTTTTTTTACCAAATTTCATGATTCTGGGTCAATCGGGAATAATTTATAGGTTTTATTTACTTGCGTGCTTCGAATACAAGGCATAAAGGGTCATACTTTTTGATTACACAAATCCATGTAATTAATAATTTCAAATTATATCTCTAAACATTTCTGAGGAAAAGGGTCTCGACGGACAGACAGCGAAATAATCCTGAGGGTTCATTTTTTTCCTTTGAGATACGGAATCCTAAGCATATTGAAAAAATAAGAATATTACGCTGTTCATTTTTAACTGTAAATTAGATCGATTTACGGTTATAATAATTATAAATAATGCATCGTTAGCATTAGTTTATCATATTATTGTCTTTGTATTTGGAATCAAATACAGTTGCAATCACATTTTTCTACATCTTCTGATGAAGAAGTAAAATTTCCATAAAAAAAATATTTTTTTTTTTTACAAATTCCTTGTAATTTAACAAAACGCATTTACTCAATAGTCTGACACTGTTGATGTTACAATCACTTTTTCATTTACAATCCTTCGGTAAACCCATGCTAGCAAAAACCTGCTTTGAAATTGTTTACAATTCTGGAACATTTTATGTCTATAAATTTAAATCATCGTATTAAAGTATTATATGTTGTAGTGGCGATTGTAACAAGTTGAATAAAAAATTATAGATGACATTAAACTAAACTTATGACAATTATATTATGATAAGCTATTTATCAGTAACATAAATATTGTAAAACAATGATGAGACTAACACAAGCTAAATATAAAATCTGAAACCGTAAATTACTAAATGTGAGTTTAAAAATAATATATATGTGTATATTATTTTACTTTATAAAAAGAAACTCAATCAATTTAAAAGCGGCATTTTTATGTTGATTTATTATAGAAAAAAATTAGATTGCTAATTAGTTATAAAATCAATAATAAAAAAAATAATTGTAAATAGCATTAATGGACGCATTTTAGAAATAGGAAATGGTGAAAAATAGAAAGGTAGGAGTATCAAGTGCTGAAATTGCCATGACAAAAGGGAGGTACAACGAGTAATTATTAATTTTTCAATGCTTCACGAGTTTTAAGGGCCCACTTCGATATTTGGTTGTTGTTTTGTTCAGGTACTTTTCTCCCAAAGGCTCAATATTTCTCCAGAAAATTAAAAATTGAAACAGTCATTAGGTTTGCAGCTTTAAGGGATATTTTAGAGTATCGGAAAGAACTTTTGAGGTTCGTGTCACCTTTTTGTTGAAGAGGTGTATAGAAAATTGGACGATGAACCAGTTTTATTTAATTTTTTTGAATTGCTTTAGACTTAAATGATTTTGGATAAAGTTAACCACGAACAGAAAAGAGCTCTTGATGCGAATCCAGTTATCCAGTTACAATAATACGGTACACGCCAGTTTAGATGTTTCACATCTACCGGGTGTCCCCTGACGCACTTATTTTTTTTTTTTTATTAAGAAATCGTTGATTTTAAACATCTAATTTTATCACCTTTCGAGTTTTATTTCAAAGAGTCAAATACGTTTTTGGCAAAAAAGAAAAGATCGTAAAGAAAAAAAATATAAAAGGTATTACACATAACAAAAGTCGAAGACACGCTCGGCCGCGCCGGCGACGGCGACGACGGCGCCGCGGTACCGTAACGGCCGTTCGTTACACTTTTTCATTGCGGACGCGGGCACGCGGGGCGGGGGCCGGCCGGCGGGAGGGGGCGCGCGGTTCTTTCTTATGGTTTTCATCGGAAAATAAGAAACCGAAGCCGTTCGATTCCCCGACAAAAACAAACGACGTGCCCATAGCGCCGAGCTGACGCGATGGCAAATATTTGTCCAGATAGCCGGCGCGATTTTTTCCCCATAACGTGGCCGCCGTCCGCGCCGCCGGCGCACGCCGACGTCCTCGCGCGGATGTCGGCCCGATTTTCGTCGGTCGCTCTGCGCGCTGCGCCGCTACACAACGGGAAGAGAAAAGTCGTTGCAATAAGAGGACTGCGACGTGACCGCGACCTTGATAGGTCGTTTAAAAGTAACGTTCGTAGAAGAATCTTGAAGCTGACGTTCCGCCTGCACTCTGCGGCCGACTCTGGTCAAGCACGGATTTATTGCGGCCACCGCTTTTTGAGATTTCAGGTACCACGACAAACGATCAATCGGAACGATCAGCGATAGTCTACTTGACTATGGTTTTAGAATTCCTTTCATCAAAATGAAAAGGGAGCCCTTATAGGATCCGTCTATCTGTTGAGATCCTTTTTCTTAGAAATGCATGGAGCTATCGAGTTCAAATTGATATCGAAAACTTATGTCTGTAGTCCCTTGAAGCCGAATTTCTAAGTTTATATAATTAAAAAATACAGTTAAAATTCGGTACTTTACGGTTTACATTATCAAATTTGCAAGCAAATTCTATTGACCTAGAATTATGAAATTTGGTAAGAAAAATCTTACAGCACACAAGTAAAGAAAAAGGGGAATTGATATTTTGTATTATATTATACGAAAAAAAAAATTTTTTTATGAACTTTACATTTGCAATTGGGGTATAGACCGTGATGTAGATGCATATATTGGACAACTTTTTTAACTGTGTACTATGAAAACGTAAAATTTTTAAGACGAACACACCTCGCCAGTGTCGGTAACGCAAATAGACAAAAATCATCAAAACACGTAATGGATGAATATCTACATATTTAATTAATTTTGTACGGAATCCTTACGGTACTACGAGTTCTATTCACACTTGTTCGGTTTTTTATTATTGTATTTAAAGCTTTTTAATTTAAAAGCAAGTGCGATTACATTACTTTTAGACCATTAAAAATACCTAATTAAAACAATTTAATATTTTAGTTAGATACTCGTCCAACAATTATTGTTATTAAGTTGTTGTTAACTAGTCATCCAAAAGTTCATGTTTACATAAAAGTTTTGATTTCTAATTAGAGAAAAGGAGCACTATGCTTATAAAACTACGAGCTTACGCGCTTTGCAAAATAAAAACCAAAGTTTGTTTTGAAATAAAAAAAAATACGAATTTTAGTTTTGTGAGTTTACTAAAAAGAAAAAGCAAATTATTAATACTCTACTCTATTTATAATTTCTAAATTAAAATTATTAATATTAGTCTGGTTTTCACAGCTATCGGCGCACCGAGCAACGTGCTCACGTTGCAATCTTAGAACAGTAAAGGTTATAGTCAAGAGAGTTAAAAAACTTTGCGTAGATACGTATTTATGCAATGTTCAACCTTCTGCGAGGTCTGTGGACGCGCATTATATACATCTTTAGTCATGTATATATAGTGTGGTCGTCTATAAATATGTATGTGCACACAGGCGATTGCGCACGCCCCAGTACCCATATATATTATACTAACTTTGGCCGGCTCCGCCTCGCCTTTACATATAATTAATTCTCATTTGCACATCAAATAATCGTGTTATCATTGATACCGATCCCGGTACTGTTTTCAATTTAAGTTCGAGATCACAGTCAGTTCTGATTCGATCTTCACCTCTATTCTAATCCCACGTTCCTCTTCTCCAAGTGCACAATCTCTGGACCCGATGTCCTCCTCCTTACTTGTCAATTATTGCATAGAACGCATTAGTTGGAGATAAAAATATCGTACGCATAATCTAGAAAATAATTTATTCGTGCGCTTCATTTTATCTAAATCCATCCAGCTGTCTGTGTGCAATTGAGTTATGAACAACAAAACATCATCACAAAGTATCACATTTATGATATTATGGTAACGGGACGTAGTACTGACTAATCGCGCGATGTAAATACCCTGTCATCCGCTTTAATTTACTACGATCTAATCTATATGATTCTCATTATTAAATAAAACCACAATCAGATTGTTGATAACTTGACACCCTTCTTTACTATCATTTCGGCTCTACCTCACCTCTCACGCCACATCTTCCTCTCGTTTCCTTCTCAATCCTTAATTTAGTGCCAATCGTTGTCTAAGCAAAAAAATAAGCATAAGTCACAAAAAAAAAATTATGTGTATTAGTGTACTCGTACACACGTAAGAAGTGAAACTTCTTTATGAAATCATTTTCCGAAAAATGATCCACTATATACAACTTTACAGAAATTCGTCAAATAAAGCTAAATTAGATAAAATTTAAGCAAAAAAGCATATCTCTTTAGCAATAAACACACAAAACAACAGTTTATTAATAAAATTGTCAATAGTATAATATATAAAAGAACTATTAAAAAACGCCTCTTCGAGTATAACCACGGGGCCATCTGAAAAACGTTACCGTTTCTCACGAGCGATTTAGCAACTAAATTAACATACTGCTATTCAGCGATCGAGCGACGCGGGCGGCGGTCACGACACGTTTGAGCGACACATCGCGCGAGTAATTAAATACATTTGTATCAATTTTTATGAATAATTCGACACAAGCGCAGAGGCGGCGGCGCGGAGCGCTCCGTTTTAGAACGTCTCTGATCTGACTCAGTTCGATTTTTCTTTGCGTCTTCTACGAACCGGTGCACTCATAGCGCCCGATTTTTCATAGAGTTTTGTGTAGTTTTTGGAACGGCTGAGGAATCCCATCAATTTTTTAAATAGACGTATTATAAGGCGTAAGACGAAATCATTTGCGCAGTGAAACAAGATAGAGATGCGCACATCATATGATGTGCAGCAATCTGTGGTCTCTGACTATCCTGCTAGGAAATAGTCGTGATAAAATAACAAAATTACTTGATATCAATAATAATACGTGTATGTAGACAGTCTAAAATAATCGCATAAATCGCTTTACCACAAGACAAGCATTGATTGGAAATATTAAAATATTAGATGTACTCTTTCACCAAGTGCTTAATAATAGATCGTTTAGTCTCAGAATTTTTGGTATACTTAATTACACACGTAATAAAAAGAATGAATATTTAAGTGGAATACTTAGCATTATAAACATATTTTTATATGCATTCATGTCAAAAATATAACTTTATATATGTAAATGCATGTTTGTAAATATATGTTATATTTAAATTCCACACATTTGATCGATCACCATGAAATTTGGCATGCGTATGTATTTTTTTGTGTAAAATTTGTTTGTTATTTTCTTTGTTGCAACTCTTCACCAGATGGCGCTGCACATATCAACTTCTATACTATTTAACCGATCACTAGGAAAAGTTGCATATGCGTGTGTCTGTGACTGTGTTTTTTTCGAGGAGAAGGTTTTGGCACTCTTGTTTTACATCGACATCATATGGCGTTGCAGCATACCAACTCGTATACCGTTCAACCGATTACCATGAAAATTGGTATGCTACTATAATTCCATACGGAGAAGATATTTGCAGTATTCACATCTGTACAGCAATATAATATTTCTACAATTTTTATACGATTTGTCTTGAAAGTGGTGATCTGCAGGAATCAAGATAGTATTAAAGTACATATTTTAAAAAAGTATGAAAAAATCTGACGATATTAGTCAGATTACATTCACGAATTATAAAATAAATGATGAACTCCCGATTTACGATGTCGAAAAATGGAGTGTTGAAAATGAGCGTGATGGGGAAGATTGATAACGTATGAAGACTATAATTTAAAAATATGTTAAATTAACTTTATTATTATCAATATTATTTATATATCAATGTGCTATATAAAATAAATATTTAATATATTATTGAAAATATGAATAAAATGCAATCTATTTATATACACATTATATAGACTGGCAGGACAAAGTTCTTCGGGTTCAGCTACTGTACTATAAAATCAAAAGCGTTTACTTTACTATAAGTTGAATTAAGCGCCGAAGAGGATAACAATTAATTAAAATGTTCGTTCGTAAGATGCTTAGATATATGCGTTCGTATAAGGAACTCGTCGGCGCTTTGGACACGGAGCGAAATCCGGCGTCGGAGGCGAGCGCGGAAGTGAGCGCTAAGGCCGCGCGACGGGAAGGAGCGAGGTCGCGGAGGGCGCCGGCGACCGCCTCGGCGGCCCCGAGGCCCTCGCCGCGGGTGCGGGCCTCCGCCCCCGCCGGCGCCTAACGGCCATGGAGGACCGAGAGCCGTTTAATGGGGATCGTTAAAAACTAACCCTGTCATCGATTGATGTTTCGCTAACTTTTCGATCTTCGATTAGTTCGAGTTTAAAGTGCATCAAATGTTTAGGTACGGTCGCTGTATAACTGTTCGACTGTGTCGCTGTTCAGACTCTTATAATAAATTGTATTTAGCGTGAGAAAATAGGGCTGGTTAAATATGTGATGCGATGAAAGAGTATGATAAACACTAAATATATGTAAGACAAATACAATAATGCCTTAATCAACCGAACACGCCTTGTTCTGGATAAGTGTCGGAAAAGCGTCCCAAAAATTTCTAATGAGACATCCTTAAGTATTAACTTGTAATACCTACGTATTAAAAGGCTATCTCTGATTGAAAATTTAAAAAACATTGCTAAGATAAGCGGACCTTAGAAATTCAATGCACGTCGTAGACGCGTGATCTAAACGCAACAGACACACACGGTGAAGTCGGTCACCTGATTCCACTTTTTTTTTGCTTACAACAGACTTATTTGACGCGAAAATTTATCTATTAAGAATATAAGATATAATGCAGTGCAAATATCACGCTGGTATAATTCACTATGTGAATTAATATAAGAACGTACGTCCGCGATTGCGTATTCTTTAATATATATAAATGATAATGTGTATCGAACGAGTTGATCAATTTCCTAATGTTCATCCAAACTAAAAATAGGCGATTTCGATGCTACCTAAGAGACCTACCAAAACTTCTTGTAACCGGTCCTATTATGGATATAGTCGATTTTACGAAACGAATTCCAACATTATATTGTAATGTTGTAAACACTACCACGGTCGTATGTACTAAAGAAGAAACGAAGTTCGAACGGCCTCTGTTAGATCAACGATGTAACACGTTTTGTCTAAAACTTAAATAAAAGCGTCGACTAGCTTATAAACATTTATAAAACTTCATTAAAATCTACGAGTTTGAAACGCAATACGTTTGACAATAACGTTTACTTGACGCGCCTTCCCTCGCGGTTCTGTACCAGTGCGTGCCGCGCCGGTTAAATGCTAAGTACTCGCCGCTGTGCGCTGACGGTTTCGTGTGTACGTCTGGGTACATCATTATTTTGATGTCGAATCACCCGTCATTGAGAGTCGTGACGGTAATTATAAAAAAAACCACAGAGAAGGCTGCAATTTTTTTTTTAACAGAAGCGAAGTACGGGCCGTTGAAATTGACGTTCCTGATCGGTCAACGAACGATCAGTTTATCTTTAATTGTGTCAATTCTAACCGGCTTTCACATTTATGATTTCATGGCGATCGACGCACTGTTGTGCTTTTGAAAAATAGCATAGTGATTTGTTGAAGGGTGTCAGGTTTGCTCCAAAACGGAGTATCGATTCACTGTACGGCGGCGGGTCGCGTGTGCGCGTGAATGTACGAAGGGCGTTCATAGTATAGAGATAATGCGACTAATTTTCTTGATATTATAGAATGATATTATTACTATAAAATCTTGTACAACTATCGCTGCTATCTGAAATGAAGTCTAGGTTAAGTCGATTTGAAAAATATTTAACGCGACGTCAACGAGGTCAGTCTGAGGAAATGTAGTCTGGACGTACTCGGGTTTGGGCGTGAACACGGAATGTATTTACAAGCGCGGATCCAAGGTGGGGAAGGGATGGTGGTGAAATTTCCTCTCCACTCCCGACGCACGACCGAAGCACTTTTTTTGGTCTACACCCATTGAAAGATAAATTATGATACAAAGAATGCCCCCTCCCAAACGGAATCCTAGAAAATGCCCCTTCCTGAACGAAATTCTAGATCCTCGTATGTGTATTCATGATCCATACGTTTATACCGAGATGACTTACCTGGGACGGCGTCAGTCTTTACTTAGCAATTCTCCATTTTCCCTTCATTCTTTTTTCATCCATAGTCAAAAACAAAATTTTTAAGAATGCAGGTTTATTGCGAAAACACAAACTGATATTGGTGAATGTAACAATATCGAATGTACAGTATCACAATGTCGATACATTCATCGGGCGGGCGCGGCGCAGCGACAGAGAAAAGGTTTTACAACACCGGAGCCTCTAAGACGATAAATTATTAATTATGACAAAAAGACACGTCATACGAGCGACGAAAAATGGATTTCGGTGAGCTCGCGCCGCCTTTTGGGCAGCGGCGCCGGCGCCGGCGCACACAAAGCGCGGGGAAGAGGGCTTTGCAAAAAAATTATATCGTTTATCATTTAAGATGGCGGCGATCCCTTTCTAAGTGTAAGTTGATGTTTTGTCGAAATAACATTGTGTTGGAAGGGCTTTTTTATATATATTTCGGCACGTTCGGAATACCAAATAAAAAAAGGCAACAATACACGAGTGATTCAGTGTTTATGCGGATGATTTGAAACGATTCAGGCCTCTGTTCACTACATTCTATTTGATGAGTTGCCAACTGTAACGTGAGTGCTGTGGTGACCGTTAATATGTTAACCCTTTTATGTTAAAAATACTTTTTGAGTGTTCCACCGTTTACTGGTGTCGTCTTAGTCGACACCGTAGTTACTTACTTGTACTGATTTGTTATTGGCTTTCAAACATGAATGGAAAGAAAAAATATTTCAGTTTGCTTTCTTCTTGAAGAATTGTCGAATCAAAATATGTAGGTATACATTTATTGGAGCCGCGTTAAGTCCCAGTTTGTCAAGTGTCAAACACATAATCTTGTTAGCATTCTCAATTCAACTAATTGTAGAGAAGCTGTTTTTTATAGTTCTTGGCAAATGAAAAAAAATTACAGCAACAAAATGTCCATCAAAATCGCATGAATTTAAAGCACATGTATACGAAAGCGCGTTTGAAAACTTTTTAAGCAATACGCAGCGATTTAAATTTCTCTATAATATGGGTACTGTAAGCTATAAATTTATTACTTATAAATACTAAATAAATTAAGTGCCCTTAAACCGAAAGGAAATACGTGCATAGACGACAAATCATTCCCTTTCTATAAGATTGTAAGTCGTGCCGGCCGACTGGGGTCAGTTCAGCGAACCATAGACAACGTCACAGCAAACACGAAGCAGACAGACGCTGCACGGTCGGACGGCATTTTAAAACTAAAAAAAAAGGCAAAACCACAGTTTTCCCGCGCAATCGAGCGTGTCTTGCCACTAAACGTCACAATTTTGACGCAAATCCACGCCGCTGCATAATTTCGATTTTTTAGTGTTGCACAAGTTGTAAACTCGTTGTTTTTAGTGTTACCCGATGTTACAGGCGATGTTTTAATTATAGACACTAAAATTGGCAAGTTATTTGAAAGTGTAAGACATTTATGAAGTTTATAAAATAATATTTAAAAAATATATAATTTGTATTTTGTAGGAGTTCGAAGTAAAAATTTATAAATAATGCAAATATGCTAAAACCGTGAATACATACACCTACTGTATGTTTCTTTAACATTTCATATTTGTTTCGTTAATTTAATATATTAAACTACATACATTATAGTCTTTAAAAAAAATGGAGAGAACTTAATTCTCTTACTGAACTAAAATTATTCTTCCTTTATCGTTGTTTTTAGTATACCTAAAATAACGTGAATTAACAACCAAATTTTAAAATTAACATTTAACTAAAAATTACAAACTCTCTGTTATAAACCAGACATATCACTGAAAATATTCCAACTCCCCTGTTGATTTTTATGAATGCCATAAAAGGAAGGGTTCTGTGGTTCTCAAAAAAAATCGTAACACACTCATTCGCACTGCGTCCCTCCAGGTAATAACTTGAGTCTCATTTATGATTTTCAGCTATAACAAAATCGAGTAAAAAAAGCCAAGCGAGGCCGTACCGCACCGCGCATGTCAAAAATTTAATATACGACTGCCCGTGATTGCGCCAAAAATAATAGACCATAACATCTCTCATAAAATGTTCAACGCTGTATATTAAGCTGCGGCCAGACCGTACGCCGAATAACCATTCAGATTAGACGTATTACACGACATAAACCGCGGCGCATTATTTGTGAATTAATTTGGACATGCCAATAGGTATTTCACCATTTTATTTGGATATTATAATCGGATGAAATAATGAAGACCTAAACGACAAAGAGACTTATCCTCATTAAATACAGACAGCGCAAAAAAAATCATGACGCATCGTCCGATTGGTTTTTTTATACTATGTACTTGTGAATACCACCAAATTGTTACACTGTACGCAGATTGTTGTCGAGGTCATATGTCGGCATCATCGTTAATTAATATAGATAAATATATTATATATATTTTTTTAAGCACCATATTACTAAATGTCGTTTGTGACTAATTTGATAATTGCGATATATATTTTACTATATAAATTAAAGTATAATTTGACAACTCGAAACGCATTGATTGCAATGTATATAATTTTACTATATCGTAAAATGCGAATATTGATTTTAGGTAAATGTCACGAAGAACATCGTTTCCTCGACTGTCGGCACCTCCGCTGCTTGTGGAGCGCCCGGTGTGGCTGCGGCTTTACGCGTCGACGGTCGCGCTTCCCACCGCACTGGCCATAACTCCAATAAGTTATAGTTTTTTCGGTGAACATCAAAGCCTTATAACAGGTGAGCAGCGCGAGGCGAAAGCCGTATAAGTCATTCTCTGTGGTCACGGGAGAGGTTAACAAATATTTTCTTAGAGAGATATAACGCATGTACCGATTAGAGTTATACATTTTTCTTATTAATAACTATAATATTTTATAATACTGATGACGGTAATTATTTATCATTTCAACTTTTACCTCACGAATGAGACAGTAATGAGATCATGAACATTATACACTATAATGTGTCGCTATCGGGCAGTTTAACGGCTAAACCAAAAATAAATAAGTAATTTCATTAAATAACGAACTTTTTCTGTATCTTGTGGTGAATTTGTTTTCAAGGTCACGCTTTAACCGTGTACTCGGAAATTATCACTTTCCATAAAAAAAAAAGAAGCGAAAGCCTAATTGTCTAGAAAATCGAGCAGATCTTTTCCATGTTACTGTAATTAGTGTACAGGCGTAAACGACGTGTTACACGATTTCATGTGCATAAAAGGCAGGAAAATGTTCATGATGATGAAAGGTGCCTTTTCCGATATGTGAAATCACTAAGAGCGGACCGGGTCGTAGGCTGCATCTATCCATCCTAAGGTCTGAACAGAAAGAAGGCTTTGTCGAAACGTTTCCACACAATCTAAAATGAGTCGAGCCACTATATTTTTTCTCTGAAAAACCACAACAACGACAATCGTGCCGCGAACATTATTACAATGTAATACTGACCACAGACAATACGTGGACTACTGGCTTAATGATCAACTGTACCGACAGGGTTGTCACGTGACAATTGGAACTAAATTAAATGTAATTATAAATTATATAACAATTATTGCTATACAAGATTTATTCTCGTTGTCGAAACTTGTTGTTTTTCAGGAATCACAGTAGAGAAAACTATGAATTACCTTTTCGGATCGACTTCAAACTACAAATGCTGTGAATTTCCTGGTGCTGATAATTATGATGGGCTTATTAGATCAATGACTAATTTACTAGTAGGCAACGTTTTGATAGACCAAATCAAGTCTGATATAAAAATTTTATCGGACCATAAATCTTTATACCTCCTAGCTTGAAACTTATGAAAGAACCTGTATAGTAATTGTTTTATCACTTGCCCAACAATATAATTTTCTCTTTTGAATAGAAATAATTGTTGATCGTTATTTGTAATAAAGCCTCTATCTCATTTTTTTAACACTAAGCAAAATATTACAGAAAAAATAATATATTTACGATTATATAAATATTTTAATTTCTACATATTTCAACCTTTATATAAGCCTAGTGATTTAATCTAATTAGATTAAAGCGAATTTATAAATAATAAGTTAAATTATGGTACAAGAATATGAAAAGCGAGAAGAGCTAAACCATATCAACACCACAATGACAGAGAAACAAAAAAATAGCGATTCACAAGAGCGATATAAGTCGATCGTCCTAAGAGAATTCGATCAAAATGGCGAAATAATTGATTTAGTTAAAGAAGTGGCAACCCCAAAGAACAGTGCTCTCCCATTAATCAGCTGCGACATAATGACGAGTGCTCACGTCGCCACGTCTATCCATCAACTGTCGTGGGGAACTGGGGGTAGTTTTATACTTTAATTATAGAATTGGCCGTGCGCCTACGTGTTAACATTTAACACTCGAGTACACATATGGGGGTGTTATTCTAATAGGTGGATATTCTTTTTTGCGGATCGTTTTAAATTGAACAAAATCTTTTTTTTATCCGTTGCACATTGCAGTCAGATTTAACTGGTGATACAAATCGGAATAAAAAAGTAACGGTTTTTTCCTGGTTACGAATAAGTTAAAATAGGTATAGATTGTGCAGTTTTATTATGATATATATATATATATATATATATAAATATATCAAAATTTCTATAAGTTTCTAAGTAGAAGGATCTTACGATAATGTTTACTTTCAGAGAATAAATCTAATTTATTTCTAAAATTTTAAAATACAGGTCGATCAAAACAATGGGAATTTTTCTGTTAGAGGTTATAAAATTTAATAAAAGTATAATCTACATTTAGTAATTTAATCTCGATAATGACTAGAAACAGAAGACAGCCCGTTCGCTCACGTATCACGAAGCGACGCGAAATCATACAGCAGACAGGCGAGAACGAGGTAAGAGGTCGAAAATCAGCAATGGAAAGCTAACAGATCTAGATTTGCATAAATCACGTCAGAAATAAAAATATACACCCGGAATGTTTATTTTAATACAATGCGATAAATCATTTAAAACGCAAATCCTATTGATAAACGATACACTAATGATGCGATGACGTCTCGTCGAGTGGAGTCGGACGGACAAACTAGCCATTGATCAAACCTCATTACAAAAATTATAGCAAAGGCGGAAACCCTGGTGTCAAATATTAAAATATGCTTGTATATTTGTTTTCATGTGATTTTTTTTACGTGTTCACATGTTGTGGACGCGAGCTATATACGTCTAAACAGATTCTAAAAGTTCAAATGTGTCATTTAAAATAGTTTATCTGTATTTAAATATAACATAAGAAGCTATCATAATTAGCTTTTTATTTCTTTCAAATTCTCCGACTCGTATCGTGTCGAATGGCGTCTGAAAATACTGATAGAAATTTATAACGATTTTTTGTTATTAATCCATATCATGAAATTAAACAGTATTTGTAGATAAAAACTATATTATTTTAAAATTGCTAACGATACAAATTAATGCGAAGGTAACTCTCTAAAACTGAATAAGTGGAAAACCACTAATTAATAGTCAATAGCTACTATTTTAAAATGTCCAAAGTATACGACCAGCAATAAGTGGTTATCCACTCTTTCAATTAGTAGAAATGATTACAAATTAAAATTGTAAATTTTCTACTAATTAAAAAGTATAATTCTACTATTATAAAAGTGATTATTTTACTAATTGTCAAGTGACTACTATTTCAGAATTACTAATTCAGTAGTGAAGTTGGGCCATATTACTTTTTCAATTAGTGAAAAATTACTAATTGAAAAGTAACGCCTTCAAACTTAGTAAATCTGTAGTAGATTGAACTAAAAATTACTAATTTTGATGTAGTGTCTACTATTACTACTTCAATTAGTAAAAATTCTACTAATTCAGTTTTAGAGAGAATACAGCAAGTGCCTAATATTAATAAGGTAACCTTTGGAAGTATTCAGTCGATTCTAAAAATATTTTCGCCAATAGAAAACTGAATAAACCTCGAGTGCCATAGGCTGTATTTCATTTTGATTTTCTATTTTTTATTTTTCAATTCCCATGACAATGTGTTTCAGCCGTTTGTGATATAGCGAACGATCGGTATAGCAAGCGGGAGTGAGAACAGAATCGGGAGCAGCACTCGAATTGAGAACGAAACTGGGACAAGTGGATCGCGGCGCCGAGGCTTGTATAACTACGATTTTAAAAACATGGCCAGAGCTCATTAATCTACAAAATTATTTGAAAATTGATAATTAGACTTGGGGAAATACCGTCATTCGAATATATTTCGTAGGCATTTTTTTTCTACAATCATGCAGTAATTAACAAAGAAAAGAAGATGCGAATTATTCACTATTAAATTGCGAGCAATAAATTATTATGAGTTCTGGACTGACAAGTTCACGCGATGGGCGGTAAACGAGAATTTTTAGCTGACAACTTTTGTGGGTTGTTTAGGGAGGAATTTAGTTAACATACTATTATTTTTTTTATTTTTGATTAATTACTTTTAACTATATCAACGGTTTTCTTTGCTGAATTCATCATATTTTTTAGTGTAATTAAGTGGTTTAATGTGTGCTTTTTTTTAATAAAGGTGGGTTGTCTTTAGCGATTCGATTGTCTATTAATGTCCATGCCTGTTGTCAAATTAAAAGCAAATATCGTATTTCTTTTCTATTAAATCTAACAGCACCTATTCAAGACAGTCTTTCCAAGTCAGCTCGATTTCCCATATAGTGCTATGAAGATTACTTGTTGATGATGCACACAATCTCTAACTAATTCCATGTGTAAGGGTTAAAATTACGCGTACATTCAAACAAAACATCCCTTAAAACGACCTATTAATTGCTATCGCTTTTCTTACCCTTCTATATTCGACACTCCCCCGTTACACATACAAGTGATTTGATAACATTGAAGCGACAGTTCCATATATCACACACCCAAACTTCTTAGATGGATAAGTAAGTATACTAATCTAAGTCGAACTTAATAAGTTACGTCAAATAGAATAATTGCGTCGGCGACGACCAATAACTTGCGTGATATCGCGCGCTCTTCGTGGGGTTCACGTAGTGGCTGATTGATGAGCTTTAGATCGGCCGGTTGACGCACTGTGTTCCCGCGCCGTACACCCGTTGTTAGCGCATTTAGTTAGAGCCGGTAAAAATTATTAGTATTCGTCGGATCGTTTAAGACAGAGAACTGTGGTAGTTTTAATTTTTCATTTTTTTTAATTTTTGTTTAAGATAAACATCGTGTACCTTTCTAAAGGACTCGATTATTCTCCGTGCGTTAACAAAACGTCTTTTCCTTTTGGACGATATTGTTATGAATTTTTTCAAATTACTATTAGATGCACAATGAAAAATTTCGAAAAATTTTAATTTATCTTTCTAAATTTTTCATAAAAATTAAACACATTTGAACATTACCGCTATTACTTTGTTCAATAATTACATGGAACGGTATTATACATTGAAACCTTTTTGATTAAAGTTTTGTTGTGTCCGATTTTTGTTTTAGAATATAGAGTACGACCTTAAAATATAGAGTACATCCTTAGGCTATACGTTTAGAATATTAAAAAAAAAGAAACTCTCAACCGGATCACATTTTCAATGTGTGCAATAAGTCAAGCGCGACGGGACACTAATCGTCCGTTTCGAATTTGAGTTTACTTTATTTTTGATAATATCCTGAAGACACTTGCTCGACAACATTTTATACGTAAGCATAAACAGCAGCCAAATTTATTAGTTTAAAATTAATTCGATAATCTAACAAAATGAATAAAAACATTTGAGGTAAAATTGCACAAATATTTTGTTTAAGAAAATATATTATGATTGGAAGTCTTTCCAATAGACAGAAGAACAAAAGACGCTGGCGGCTATTAAAATCAGAAGATTGCTTCTAGATCGCTTTTGAATGAGATATTACAGAACATGGTAGATATGTACCCGTTACATACCGCTTGAATGTATTCTTTTATATTAAATATACTCGGTATAGGACTTATAAGAAATACTATTGTGACATACCTTTATTCTATTTAACATCTAATAACTACCACCATCTGAGAACCTTTAATTTTAAGTAAATAATATATATATAAGTATTTCGGGAAGTTAAATTTTGCTTTACCATTTTCACCGCCACCGAAATCAATTCATGCTTGAGTATGCAGTCAGCTCATTATTCGTTCTTGTTGAAAAGAATTTTCGCGGATAATTTTCCACCTATCTTAAAAAATGAAAGAAAAAAAAAGAAATAAAATCTACGAGTTACAACCTAACCCGTTTACTGTCCAACATTAACGGGCACATAATTTTTATATCACGACAAAGTCGGTATGATCTATGATGACGTGGCTCTAATAACAATATACAACCCGTGCGCGACGCCGGCAACAATTCGTAGCTGTCAAAATAAGATATGAGCCAATGAGGGCGCGCGCGTCGACAGGGTTGTCACACTCGCACGGCGCACGTGAGATTACTCGCTTATGGGAAGACGTGCGAGCCCTATGCATAGGCAAGGGTATCCAAAACGTCGCCATTGGGATTCTTCTTTAAACAGACATTACGCTGTGACGACACAGGATCGTATGAAACAGATAAGTTACGTCTTAAGACTATAATCTTATAGTTGCTTTCGAATAAAAAAAAATGTAATATATCTAGTGTGTACTGGCTGATCGCCGCCATGTTGTCTTCGCTTGTATTCGTTTAGATTTGCTGGAGTGATCTTGGCTTGGATCTATTTTTAACTTATCTCATAGTAAGACGCTAGAAGGAAATATCGTCAATAAAAAAGGATGAAGAAAACATGCCACGAGAGAAGCTGCCTGATATCCTTAACAGCGGGCGTGGTGTCCTTCTACTTCTGTATCGGGCCACATAATTTGTTCATAGACTTTTTGAATTCCTTAGATATTAAAAATTATTGTACACAGTGAGGACTCAGTGCACGATGACTCATCACAGAAACACACCCAAACAAAATAAACACGCCATGTTGTTGCTGATTCTATTTATATAAGCTGCTACATGGACATGGTTTCAGTTTTAAGGAGGGCAAAGTAAACCAAAACATTTGGGGGATAATTTACCCGAGACACATGGCTGTTATCCCACTGCAACATCCCATGTCCCTAAAAAGGTGTGCGTGTGTTAATTTCCAGTTTCGAAAACCATTAAGTATACACTTCTGAAAACAATCAGGACACGCCTATAACGAAGAATTCAGGCTAACCTAGAATGTCGCATTAGTCTGAATACCAGAGATGTAATTTACAACGTGTTTTTGTGTCAACATCATTGTAATTAGGAAACCAAAACAGCCAATAACACACAAAGTTTCTCTTTATCGATGATTATAGATTTATGATATTAAATATTTTATTTAGGGGTGTCATTATATTCCTTCGTGCTGACGTGTACAGTAAAACCAACGAAATACCCTGTCTCTCTTCTCCCAAGACAACACCAGGAACACGTACTTAAGACAATTAATCATCTACGCGCCTATGCATTCGCTTCATATTTTTTTCAGCTCGTTTCACCGCCGACGACATCCCATTCGGCTCGAGCGACGCGCTTTGAATTTCAGCGTTTCAGAGCGTGAAAACTTCCTGACAGAGTGGCCACATGACTTTTGACAGCCATTATTAATGCGCTAGCTAACGAGATTTGTTTTCGTTTTTGTCGGTGATGTTGAATTATTTACGGGTACGTTTCAGGAAATTGATTTCCTTCAAATATTTTTATGAACTCGTCCGTGACTCGAAAGGTAGGAACTCCGTTTGCCGTACGAGAAGTATGGATTCGAATGCCACAGAGGCTAATATTTTTCCGAAAAATGCTATACTCAATACGTGACCCGTATCTAGACGCTCAGCTCATTTGTCAGGAACCGGTTCGTGTATCACGTTACTGCGATATTCGATGCCAGATAATATAAATCTATTAAATTAAAAGAGCATTTTAAAAATTGTTTATGAATTCGTGTTTAAAATCAACAATAAGTGAACAATTTTTAAAAGTTTACAATACACGCATCCAATGAACGATACAAAATCCTCTTGTGTCCGCATGCTCTGAACTTTGAATCTATTCTTTTGATGGCCGGTATACCGGTTTCTTGATCCAGATAATGTTAGGAACAAGACTGCATCTAGACTTTAAGCCAAGAGGGGGCGTTGGGCTACGAGGCAAATCATAAACTTAAGCCGGGTTTCCTGCGCTTGTTTTTGTCTACACAACACACTTCACGAAAATATTACATGTCTAGCAAAACATTAGGTGCATTAGTGTGTAGTACAGGATGTTCACACACTAGATGCATCTTAAGTCAAGTTAGGTAAACTTAACCTAACCTCCCCGTGACCAGGTGCCGGACGCATCCAGAGGTGGGGCAGCTTCCATCACCTGATCCTTCCTGGGTAAGCCATTGGCTAGGAACATACGATTTGTCAGCATCTTTAATCAACTAAATTGCATCATAATTGTTTATCAAACATAGAACTTCCTGGACACGTCTGGTTGCAATTCTTTAAGGACGAATCTTCGTGCTGTACAAAACCTCTTGTGGAGCCTTATATGACTGCTTGTGTTTATTATAACTATCTAACCTTCGTATGATTATTAAGTTTAGAGTTTCATACTTTAGGTTTATACATGTGACGTAATACTTTTTCACTCCCTCTTGCACCCTCAACGTGTAACATAATTTGCGGATGCCCCCTTAAATTAAATAGTCTTTAATCTTCTGCAACATTGAGTTTCTACTGCACACCCACCCAGACATGTGATTTGAATACACGTAACAAACAAATCTTTTTGCACGATTATCGCACGGCTCCAAATTTAAATATCAACAGACCCGTGCAACCTTTTTGCAGTTACGCAATTCGTAGAACCTTAAAACCTTTACGAGCGTAGTGTAGATCGCGGAGTCCTCGACAGAAACCAAAAAAAAAAGTGCGTACGCTAATCGGCTTGTTAGCCGCTTAGAGCGTGTCGTCGTAAATTATCTTCACCGAAACTGATGTCGGCCCCGCACTGTTACGAGAGGAGAAAAAGCTCAAAGCCGCCGCGCCGCATGTGTCGGCAAACACGGGCCACGCGCGGCCGGCCGCGACAACTCACCGACAGGCGACCGTGTGGAGGAATGTTAATATGACACTTTTTTCTTTCCTTTTTTTTTTCTTTCGTAAGTCTACGCTTGGAGACGAAGCCTCCGCGCATGTTGCCGCCGAGGCCGGTACAGTAATCGATACGCTGGGGACGCCCCAGCCTCCGAAATTGACGAATTTCGGTAAGGGAATATTGATTTGATTGAATATGCACGTCTTAATATATCTAAATGATAATACTGCCCACAAAGTATTAGTAACCTATTTCCACGAAATATGCAATAAGTTTTACGATATATTATAACTTCTATATCATAGTTAAGTTTAGTGCATGCTTTCAATTAGAATTTTAAAAATATATAGTTAGCTAAAATGTTAAGAGTCGCGATCTCTTGCTGAAAAAAATTCAACAAATTAATCAATACAGCAGCAGGTCTCTAATTCAAATAACTTGACGAAATACTCCGCAATTGTTTTGCATTGACTTCATATTAACGGTTAAATCTCAGCAGGGCTAAACAAGTGGCTTTTGTCGTCGTAAGGCTCGTAGAATAGAAAGCGCAATTATACGAGATTGATGTTAGCTTGTATTACGTAGTATAGTATGTAGTCAAAGGTCAGCTAATGTCAAACACAAACATTTAGGTTTGTATTCCACGAGCGTCTACGACAACAGAAAGCCACTTGTCTAGCCCTGCTGAAACGCGATTCTATTCCACGAGCGTCTACAACAACAGAAAGCCACTCGTCTAGCCCTGCTGAGTCGCGACATTGCATAAACAGAAAAAATACACTCACCCTAAAGTGAATGTTGAGTGAACTAATAAGCCCATCTGAATTCTTTAAAGTGCTGTGTGGTACTAAAAAGAGCTGAAATCACCCGCCATTACCATCTCTTTTACTTCCACTTTTGGTAATTGCAAATTCTAACGCATATAAAGGTCGAAAAATTTAATAAATGTTTCATATATTTCGACATCATAAGGCCAGGACGAGAATGTCTTAACTGGTTTTTAAGATAATTTCAGTATGACTAATTTTTATTTTAAATGTTATCAGAATTAATGTGTTCTTTTACTGATTTTTGAAACTCAACAACTTAACTATATGATTATACAATACAGAATATAACATTGCCTACATAATATAGTAAAATAAAAATGAAAATAGATTAAAAACGATTAAGAAGGTATGTAAATTAGAGCGGTAACAGACAATTCGTTTTTTTATCAAAGAATTAATATCTTACGTAACATTTACCCTTATTTTGAAAGTGGAAAACTATTTTTACCTCCATTTACAACAATATTTATTTATAATAATAATTAATAGAAATATTAAGGAAAACGTCGTACGTCAACGTAGGCGAAGATGAAGGCGGCCGCGGCGGCCTTTTGCGTTGCGTTACCGATGTTTGCAAACAGGGGGCGCGAGTAGAAAAACCTCGTACTTTTTGCGGTCCGGCTGCGGCGGGCGGCAAAAACGGAAACCGAGAGGGAAGTATCGGGAGAAACAAAAAAGAGCACCGTGACCGATGAGCTCGGCGGCCCGAGCAGCTGCCGCGGCGTCGCGCCGGGAGTTTCGGAACATGTGGCCTAACGCCCGCGGCACCCACGGGCGCTCCGGTGACCGCCTCTGTCCTTAGCGGTTTGCTTGTCGACGAGTAATTTAAGTTTCCATAAAAAGCGATTATTAAGCCCTTAAGCACTATAGAACGACGACGTATCCGGTCTGAATTTACGTGGGTGCTTTTTTATTTCGCACCTCCTCGACGAGATTCTGTTACACGCGAATCCACTCGTCCCCTTCACGTGACTAAAAGGACTCGGTATGAACGAAAATGGGCCGGCTCGGTCACTGAGACACCACATTCTCACAGAATACGGGCGGGAAGTGGCAGCTCCTGTTGTTGTTTCGTCCAGTGCACGAGTGAATATTCCGGTGGCCCATTCCCCGTCCATCACTGAACTTCGCCTTCGACCCTTCTTCCGTCAGCCCGATTCCCGCCTCCATCAGATATCCTATTCCCACCCATGAGGCCAGAAACGCACTGGTGCCTCCTTTGCGGTTACGAATGCCCATGGGCCGCGGTGACCACCTACTCTTTAGTGGTTCGCATGTTCACTTACGTCTCGAAAATTGTATAAGAAATACAAAAATTTATATTAAATGATTATTTAGTTGACAACAGGTAAGTTTTGTTTGTCCCTCTTTTATACTCCAACTTAAATATATATACTTAGTTTTACGGACATACAGTTTGTAACATAGAGAAGAAACATTGAATACTTTTCTTGTTTGTTCGAAAGCAGAGCGAAGTTCAGCCGATCGACTAGGAAAGTTCGAAGGAAGTCACAAAAAAGGTAACGTTATAAGAGAATTAACTATTATGGTTTGCCGGCTCTGCGACGGCGTGTGACCCCGGTGCTCCTGAGATCATTGCAACCAGGAGGCACGCTTGTGATGAAGTATTTGAGAAATCATTAAAAGTATTTTTCATTTCGTGATTGTTATCTAACTACACTGCATCTGACATATGCATCGAGTTTTATAAAGTCATTGTTTATATTTGGAAATACTATTTCATTAAGAAATATGGAAAATGGAGTTAAAAACACGTGAAAAATTCACAATATAATTAATGCAGACGAGGCGACGGGCACAAACCAGTTTTCTTCTAATTACCATTCTGAAGAATTGTGTAATTAGAATAACTAGAACGATAAATAGCTAGATATAATTACCCATATATATGAATTTTTACAACTACAGTGTAATCAATATTAATAAACCTTGTCAGAAACTAAGCCCTGCCGTGTACAAATATTAACGACGTGTAGTAAAAGTTAGCGCAGCTTAACGAGGCCGCCAAATGATAAACGCATTCGACAGTGCATCACATGCAACGCTCGTCGTTTGGAAGTGACAAATCAGCTCGCTAGATCATCGTCGCTCGAGCTGACTGGATGCGCCGGCGTAGGTCACTGCAGCGCATGCGTTCCGATTTGCATTCCGCGCCGATGACGAACGCCGACTAAGGCGTTTTGCAAGGTCTACTTGCAGGAAATAGAACACGATAAGAAAGCAGTAGCATTAACAAGATGCGCTCTTTTTATTTTTTATTTTAAATTGTAGGTTTTTAAATGCGATTATTATTGTCCCTGATGAAGTAAATATTCGATGAAACAATTAAGCGGGCGTTTTTATTTGTAATTGCACCTTGTCAAGCTTCGCAATAGCTATTATTTATTTATTTGTTTATTTATTTATTTGGGTCAACAAACAGCGAACACACAAAGTACTTATAACTAATAAACATTTAAAAACACGAATTTAATGTATTATTGTAAATAAAAAAAAAAGAAATCAAAACTCGCACGATTGTTTGAAGCAATTTTCAAACATTCTAGTAATGTATTGAACATGTATCCATAAATTTAAGTGACATATAGAACACTGATTCACTTACTACAATATAAATGATTTTAACAAATGCTTGGTTTTACATTAACAATAAAATGTATTGTGCATCAAACAAAAGAAATATTTATATCCCAGATTTTACTTAGTGGCTTTTAAGTAAACATCTAGATTAAGTAGCTACATGTGAACGAGCGTTTGACTAACCTGAACCTTTTTTACTAATTCTACTCCAAAAATACTGTTTCGTTCGTTTTAAAAATACCTATTTAGAGGAAAAAAAGGTGAAAGGAGTTCTTAATTGGTAATTCCGCGTCTGACCTGGCCACCGCCGACTTGAGCGTTAACGGCGGGTTACATTTATATAAGACTTATTACTATTATGAAAGGATCGAAAAAAGTGGTTTCCAACAGTTTTGGTGACGTATTTCTTAGTAGAGTTCATAAAAATCTAACTATTGTATTTGTATTCATGACGCAACTTTTAAAAAAAATTGCTGTTTTCCGACTTAACTCGACGAGCTGAATTAGAAATATAACGATATAACGCGGAGCTTGTCAGCGCGATAGCGTCTACAATTCTTTAGAGATCTTAACGAAACTCAACACACATGCTCTATGGACGATTACAAAGGTCGAGTTCAAATTTAAGCCAAACCGGTAAACTAGTTTTGAAATTACAGCATTTTAAAATTTTGAATATCCGAAAATTACATATTTCATATGAATTACATATGAAAATAAAATGAAATCTACTTTCATTTCGGCTGCCGAATGGCTTTTTTTTGTATTCCATTTAAAAAAGAAACACATTGACTCAACATGGTGCGAATCGACAACTACACAGTCAGTAATCTGTACAATAATTCAATTAATCAAACTAGCTAGCATTTATGCGCGACTTCGCTTATGCGAAGAATCGTCTTTTGTATCGAGCGATCTCTCTTTCAGTCATGATCCTGGTCTCTATTATGTTCTCGATTTGAATGTCAGTTCCGCTATTTGTCACGATCCAAAATATTAGTTATATACCAACTTCGTTATGTATTTGATCCCAGTCTCGCTCTCGGTCTAGTCTCCATCTCACACCAGCTTGATTGAACGATTTCGCTGCCAGACCCGTTCTCATTTGAAATCCCGAATTTGCTCTCGATGGCAATTATCAATTATATCGATTATAACTATTACCTATGACTTCGCGAAAATATGTATCCTAATCCTGTACATACATAACTTACAAAGATCCCAAGTCCAAAATTTAGGTGGATGTACCACTGTTGCTAAAGCAATCAGTTAGATTTACAATCTAATATTTGATAACAATATATTGAATCAATCCAAGTCAATCCAACGCATAACATTAATATGAAATTGAAGAGTCCGACGTCTTACGCCGCTCGGACAGTACCGACTGCAAAACTGAGGACTTGAAATCTGCAGATTACATTATATTATATTTATATAGAAACGAAATGCACGTGTAAAGTTCCAAAAGGTTCATTCAAATAGAAATATGTGATTGGCTTGTTATCAAATTAAAAAAGAATCGGTATATGACACAAAAACATTAGTAAAAGGGTTGACCCTAAAGGCCATCTCTACAACTTCCCGCTAACTTTAAATGATCAGACATAAAATTTCGGAGTAATTTAAAAAATCATTTTTTTGAAAAATTTGTGTTAGTGATATTTAACGAACGAATAAATGAATTTTAACCGGACCGACGGCGATCGACGGAGGTTGTTAAGTTCTATAAAAGAACTTAGAACATTCATTCGAGCAGATATAAAATTTTGGAGTTATTGAAAAAATTTTTTTTTTCAAAATTTTTCATTAACTATATCTCACAAACGAATCAACCGATTTTAACCGGACTGACGGCGATCGACGTGGTTTTTTGAACGACGTGATCAAAAACTAATCAGCTTTTGAAATCGATCGGTAAAGCCGTTTAAAAGTTAATAAAAAAAACAGTTTTTCAAAATTTTGATTTTTGAGATTACTCAAAATCTACCTTTCCGAAACGGTTCAAATTTTATAGGAAATCTAAATTTCGTGAAATACTTTGGAACGCCGCTTGTTTGGTTTCGATTGGTCAAGCCGTTCAAAAATGCACACACACATGTATGCACACACACTCGCACAAAAAACATACAGACGCCATCGAAAAATTGTCAGGGTGGCTTCTTGTGACCTCAAAACGTCGAGATCTGATGAAAACTCGATTTTCGAAAAACGAAGTAAAACCAATAACTTCCCAATTTATCAAAATTTTCAATTTTCTTTGATGGAAGTTAAAATTTACTAAATATTCATGTGAACAAAATGTAAGCTAACGCCGGTTTACATAATCTATACCTACTAACTTTTACGAGTAAATTTTTCATTTTCGTCGGTAAACATTCTAATAAAAATATTTTGAATTTTTTTATGTACATTCATTCTAACTATAGGTACTTTTGCCGTCTTGGACAACATTAACTTTTGACAACGGATCCACCCGCATAGTTTGATGTGGATGGATAGTGGAGTGGACAGTGGATGAATGGACTTGCAGTCTGGAATTCGAATAACATACTTATGTATGAATATTAATTGATATTCGAAACTGCAACCGCGATCCCGATGGATGTTATGTATTCTAGCCACGAATTTGTTGTTATTTTGGAAAATAAAATAACAAAATGGGGATAACTTTAAAACATTAAAAGGACAGAATATGTTGTGCCTTTATTTTTAAAAATCCATCTGTAAGTTATTACGCGTGGTGATAGACAGGTAAGCGAATGTCGCCAGCTATGTTAATTCCCTATGGTATGTAGAAATCCTTAATTTCTACAATTTCTCAACCGACAGTAGCTTCGTGAAATCGAGTGAATCCGGGCGCATAGTTATCTACTTAGTGCGGTAAGCAAGTAGGTCGTGATGATAACATTACACAATTACATAGACCATTGAGCCCGTCCATCTGTCCGTCTGGCCTCGCGTCACGCTTTCTCGCGCGGGCTTTTTGGGGTTTGAGCAAGCGTTACTAAATGCCTAACTTCTGCTAGTTCTATCGAGTCCGACCATTTAACGATAAAATACACTTAGAGTCACGTACACCGACTCGACTTCGACGGAAACTTGGGTGAAAAGTGTACGAACCCTTTTTCTCGAAGGTCGTAATATAGTGTGCGGTCATATCTAAAGTCATGTGCCAGAAACACATTTTCAGGTGTTAAATTCTGATTAAAAATACGATGACCAGTTGGATCGAAGGTCGCCCGCATATAGAACTTCAGAGTCCTTAACTGGGTTATGAAATAAAAGGAGAACAATTAAGAAGGTTAAAAATTTGCATATACATTTCAGAGAATGCGCAAGTAACCGAGGACCAATTATATTTGCATAGATAAAAAGGTGGAACAATTTTGATGTAATTTAATATGGATAGGTCTTTAATATAGATATGATTTCTGAGAAAGGATACAGATTACTCTTTGTTTGTCCGTATATCGCCTTACGATTCTACCAAGATTAAATCGATTTCAATCTAATTTGGTGTACTCGTAGAACTCAAAGTCACCTACATAAAAATTTTTTTATCTCTTTACGTGTATAACTTTTATAACAAAGTAATTTAAAAGTGGTTATATTATTGACCATGTATAATGGATTACTTATCTTGAGGAAGAAAAGGATACAGAAGGAAAATAAGGATTGAAAAGGTAAAGGAATAGGGAGACGGAAATGGAGAAAGATTTAAATTGAGAATAGGATCAAATTGAGATTAGTAATGGCAACAGAATCATTTTATGGTCGAAGATTTAAAAACTCTCGCCTATTTCTCAAAAGGGTAGGCATAAACTATAGATTTCTACATGGCACGATCTTTACATATTTCTCTTGCTTTATTGATATTCATCAATGAAAGCGAGCTCATCGGTTTCGGTTCCTTAAAATTTGGCCCTTTTTTAATATAATACCCAGTAGTTTGCATATGATTTTCAAGGGAGATCCTTGCCGACTTTTTAACCACACACATCCGCTCTATAGATTTCTTTTGCCAGTCTACTTTCATTCATCCTTTGCAGACTACCAAACCACTACAACGTATCTCTTTCTACTCAAATCACTACATCTTCCTTCAAACTACACCGCTCTCTGACATCACTGTTCCTATATCTATATTTCAAAGACACTCCACACAAACTATGCAGAGTTCACATCTCCATCGCAATGATTCTATTTTCATTTTTTTTCTGCCATACCCAACTTTTACTACCGTACATAAGAGTGAGGATCAGGACCTCATCATGGATAGTCAATCGCGCTTGTCGTGAGGCACTTACTATTTACATAATAGCAATTCATAAAAGCACCTTTCACTTTATTTCCCGCATTCACTCTCCCTTCGATATCTCTATCATGCTTACCACCATTTGTAAACAGATTGCTCAAGTGTACAAACTCTTTTACTTGTTCGACACTTTCATCTTCTATACGAAACAAACTTCATTATTTAAAAACAACTGGATGTACAAAAAAGCTCGATACTCAATACGAAAAACTACCGGAATTTGTCAACAGAAAGGGTGTGGTGTTTCGCCATGATAACACCAGCCCACACACATCTTTAGCCACTAGACAAATAATGAGAGTTTGGTTGGCAAGTGTTAATGCATCCACCAGATAGCGCTGATCTAGCGTCCTTACATTATCACCTCTTTCAGTCTCTTCAGAATTATTTAGATAGTTAGGTTAGGTTAGGCAGTTTTTTGATCAAAGTTCCAAAATTTCTACAGTAATTATTGTCACTACCTACAAAACGGCAACAAGTGGTTGAACAAAATGGCATACATATATATATATATATATATATATATATATATATATATATATATATATATATATATATATATATATATATATAATAAATAAATATAAATAAAATATGATGAAAAAATATTTTGGCTTTGTATATAAAATACGAAAGAACTTTTTCCCCTACCCTATATTATTTGAAGAGACGGACCTTTCCGGAAAAAAGTTTTGAAACAATAATAAAATCAAAAAATAATGCCTTTGATTTTAAACACAGACGGTGTTGCCATACCTAAATATTTTCTGAAAAGCGACATATTTCCAGTATTTTTTTTTATTAGTAATTCATCAGTTACTTTCCTAAGAGGCACACAGATACCACAATCTTCCACACAATACGATCTTCACATAGCTACCTATCTTAATTTTTTGACAATCAACATCCATTTCATGCGAAACCGTCAGTTTCGTATACTTAAAATTTGACTTATCTTTTATGTGCCACCAATCGATCTGCAAAAATTTCTCTAGGGCGCCGATTGGTTACATTCCCATCAAACGCATTTCAACAATTTATCAACAAATTACCCATTCTTCTCTCGTTCATAATTTTAACAGGGTTAAATTACACCAACACCAAATAAAAAAAAACGCATCAAACCAAAAACGTCAATTCTATGACTGGAAATCAAAATTGATTAATAAACAATTTTTTTGAAATTACTACCGATTGAACTCACACAATGTAAATAAGTTATATCGATATCACAATTAAAAGGAGCACTTCTAGAGGTTCAATCAGTACAAATGCGATTGAGACGTATTGAATGAAAATTCATTTTCGATTTTGCAAATTGCATTTCCACGTTTCATAATAACAATTGATTAAAAAATTAAAAAATAAATTTATCTGTTACGGATTTATGTGAAATTAAAAAAAAAAGTCAAGCGCCGCACAGTCAGCCAATAGGTACGCGATGCGGTTTTCAATATGCCGCAACAAAAAAAGCCGCAATCTCTCGGTGCGGGTACTCGTATAGTAACTGAAAAATCGATTTAAAAAGTGTATACATCACTTTCTAAGCTATTAACGGTCGTGTAGAATCAGAATAATCGATTATCCGGAATCGATTAATATCGACACGTTGAGAGGCATCATCGAGTGTTCATTATACGTGTCGACTGATTTCATCGAATTATTTTCCCATTAGTTGCGAAGCGGAATACGGTTGAATTTTGACGAATTTACGCGTGCAAACGCTTGTCAAATTCCAAGACAATTAGTGTATGGTCGATTGGTTATAGTCCTATTTTATGATAATGCCACATAACCTGTATGATTCTTGACTTCAGACAATCCTATACAAGAATAACGACATAACCTGGAGGAGTTCTTTGCCGGTTCTTTTTTTTGTTTTCGAATCGATGGTAAATAAACAAACTTTTTTTGACTTTAAACGAGAGTGCAACAACTAACTCATCTTCATTAATTTCTTATTTTTATGACACGGAAATTTTTATTAAAACCGCAAAGGTTTTTAAAAATTCTCCTTACCCACACGTAGACAAACTCAAAAGAGATAAAACTTTTGATTTACACAGTGGACTGAGTGTATGTTCGAAGCTCATTCCTCGCGTCGAGTACTAGCATTGTCTTCTGTTTGACCAAAGTTTGATGTTTTGAATTGGCATGCATTGTTTTTCGTCCCCGAACATCAAACTAAGAGTTTGTTCAAGCTCTTTCCTACCACTCTTTTGTTGTCGCTCTTTACAATGCTTGTATAAACCCATATAAAGTTCCACTAAAAGGGGAGGCTTAAGCCACAGTCACCGCGCAATGCATGTCTGAGTTCTAAAACTTTGTTGCAGTCTATGGAATTAGAATTTAAGGAGTTCTAATTAGCATTATATTAATAATAAAAAATACGAAAGTCATTATTAATACATGAGTGTACTTAAAAATAATATTATAAGTGGCATTTCTGTAGGCAGAGTTAATTTTCTCCAGAAAACCAATGCACATGTCGTTTCGAAAGTCATGAAGTAATCATGAACAGAAATCAAATAATCTGTGTGTAGGATATAAAATGCTATTAAAAAATTAATATAATTTTGTAGAAAATAAATCTTATGTTTATAAAATGTTTCATGAGAATGTTTAACAAATAATAACAATAAATAAGAAAAATCGAATATCATGGCCATTAGTTTATAATAGATGAAAATAAATCTTCAATATTTCTCGATGTTGCACATTCGTCATTTACTACTAACCTGTATGACCCTCATCGGTAGGCCGGTCTCCTTGGCGAGCTGTTCCCTGATATGTCTCGTAGGCTTGGGTGTCTGTGAGAACGCCGACTTCAATATTTCCAACTGTTTTGCCTTGATGGTTGTCCTGGGGCCGCGCCGCTTGGAGCCCCCGTTGCCGTCGTCCGGGGACTTGTTCTCGGCCTGCGAGTCCCTGGTCTCCGTGTCGCCGTCCAGGCTTCCCTGATGATGGAACAGCACAAACTGAATGCGACAATGTGACTCTTCCTGTCGACGTCTTCGGCTAACTGAAGCAACTTACTCGATATTTCAATTACTAGGAGTTTATCCGATAGCAACTACAACATAGAAATGCACCAGAATAGTTTAACAAAAACTTTTGAGAATTTAAACAAAATGCAGATGACAAAATATTTATAAAAAATAAAATCTGAATTTTAAACCCCTTATTAATAAAAAAAATGAAGAAAATTGTTTTCTTAATTTTTGTTGAACCTCTCAAAACAATTTCTAGTGTTGTTTACATTTTGTTATTCACGTATAAATCTATAAATTATAGCTCACGATTGTGGAAGCAGCGTAATTGTTCTCAATTATTTCTTCCGAACTACAAACCTGGTCTTCGGAATCCTCGTGAGGTTTCGTGTCTCCATTGTGAGCTAACGGTTCGTGTAGCGCTGGATGATGCGCGTGCGCTGGACTCCCGCCCGATCCCGTCGTCGTTCCCGATCCCGCTCCACCGCCTCCCGTTCCCCGGGATTCTTCGTCCTCTTCTTCATCTGACCCGGAGCCGAGAAGAGAATCCGCTGTAAGCAAGGAAGGTAATATTTTGAAAATATTTATTACAAGTATTTTATGTAACATTTATCACTATTCACAGTACTACTTATTACATCGATATTTTATTTTCAGAATGAAGACTCCATTTCTCCTGGCGGAAATCGTTAAAAGTAACTAAGAGTCCTTCATAAAGCTTTATAAGTCCGTCAGAAAGCCTTGAGACCATCTTGACGCCAAACTTTGAAAACCAATGTCGGAAATAGTTAGTACTCGCATGTATCCTAGTCTGACGCTGCAACACAGTTCGTCCTATTTAGGGTAGCGATTAGAACGAACCCAGACACGAGACATACATCCGACAGTAGTCTACAATATAATGTAATAACAATCATAATAATTTCATTATTTCTAATGCATAGTAGTTTATATTCTCTATTACTATTTTTGAAACCAAGTAACTAGAATTAATAAAAAGTGTGTGTTAAATAAGCAACTCGCTCGCTACGTATCTTTACTTGCTAAGAGAAAATTTGACAAATATTTTCTCAGAAAAATTGATAAGGTCTCGTGCACTAATTCGCCCTTCGACGTGTACCGCCTACAATCTAAACTAAATCGACTTACACGAGCTAAGGTCACCCTTCTACATCGTTTAGCTAACAAAATAAAAAAGCAATTTCCCAGCACTCGGCGACGCCGCGGAAGGGATCCAAAAATTAGCCGCAAAAACAATTACGTTCACTATGTGGAAGCTGATCTGAGAGGCCAAACACGGAGGGGGACTCGTAAAATATTTACGACAGGCATCGAATCCAGCGGGGGCGAGTGCCTCCCGCCGGACAAACAGCTGCGACAACATGGAGTCGGCTCGTTGCTGCTATCATCCGAGATGAAGTACCATACAAGAGCGTCGTCTTAAACGAAGTTATTCGGTTAAGCGAGAAATCAACACTCATGATGAAAGGAGAAAGGAAAAAATATACAATTTTTTTGAGTCACACTCATATGGAGAACCCGTTTCCCAGGAGGGTAGGCAGAGATTACAGGTTTTCACATGATAAGATCTCTACATATCTCGCTTGCTTCATTATTTCATACAAGCTCGTAGGTGTCGGGCACTTAAAATTTGGCCCCTTGACGAAATTTATGATATAGGACGACAAGAAAGTAAGTGTGGAACGCGTGCAACTGATCGCATTACGAGGCTTCCATGCAAAATAATGTATCATCTGCTGACTTCTAACTCGTGAATCCAGAATCTAGAAAATAGAAAATAGAATAAATCTAGAATCTACAATCTGGAGCATCTGGCGTGATGTCAAGAATGCTGGTGCACGCCCCTCGCTTTACTTCGCAACTTCACTTATGTGCGTGAGTTTCTATACCGCGTCGTTTCGCGTAGCAAATGAGTACGTCTTTCATGAAAGCGTATAAATTTATGTCAATTGACGTTTCTGCCATTTTTTTTTTTTGGTCATAAGCAATGAACAACTTTTTGTACACTGAACAATATCGAATACCGCGTAGAACGAGTGGACGACAGTATGATCGGTTTGTCGGCCGACGCGGCAACTCCGGAACGGACCATGAAATTACTTGATTCTCATAACTTTCAACAGTTTATTTGACATTTATGAAGTTGAAACATTTTAGTGTATACTTAAATTAGCACTTTTGTATCGTATTTAGTTTATATAGAGTTGTATTACATTGTATTATAAATATGCAATATTATAGCTATGTTTATAAATGAGCATGCGGTAAAAGTTGGTTTTTATGTAACTTTTTTTCCATAAAACTTTGAAATGAAAAGCCGTGTCCATATCGTGTTAGCTTTGAAAGGCCCGAGGGCAGAATGTAGCGCACATCTGTCGCGAGAACTAAGTTTCAGACATTCAAGAGCGCTTAGATGTTACCAAAAGCATTGGCAATCTGCCAACTTTAAAAGCGCTATCAACAACACGGATAATTCTTTCGTATGATGTAATAAATATCATTACTTCCTAACAATTAAACATGACTCCGTTTATCAATTTTGGTTATAAAACTAAAGATTTACTTGCTTGCGTATTGCTTGTAACTTGCAAGAAATCTTATTACAAAATGTATTTATTAGGTTTCACAGAAGAAACAATAATTAGCTTAATGATTCATTAAATTTGTAAAGATTTCATTGTATTAACTACTCAAGCGAAATACACGTGTTTCTCGCGAGTCACATACTACGATTTTGATGTAATAATATCAAAAATAACATATAACTTTAAAAAAATTTAATACCAACATTAAAGGTTTGCACATATAGTAACATATATTTTGTATCAGGTTATTATACAATATTAACCAGAAATTTAAATTTGTTCATGACCATGAACCCCGATATGTGTCTGGAGGACTTACTTAAAGATAGGCTTTAAAAATCTACATTTTCATTCATTGGTTACTTTGAGACCTTGGACTTCCGCTCGAGGTTGGCGAGGTGTGATCTGATGCTGGCCATGCAAAGTGATTAGAGGAGATCCATATCTTGATAACCACCCGTATGATGGGATGGGGCATTAAGATATAAACCATGTGTAGTACTTAGTGTCAGGTTTTGCATACATTTCGATGATATATTCGCTGGTTTTTTTTTAGTAACCAAGCCTGGTTCAAGAGGTTCATCTAATTAATATGGTGCGTCTATAGCGCTTTAAGTCTTCTGCGTGGAGAAACAGAATTCGTATAGATTGTTCTAAAATGTACTAAAAATATAAAGAACTTTTAAACGTTCACTTTCTCTGGCCTAATCCCAGCATAGATAGCAGGTCAAATAGGGCACTAATCGACCTTGTAAAACATTTTCAAATTGTAATAATAAATAACAGAATTCTTTATTGTTTCGCATTACTGTAATTGAATATTAGTAAAATGGGCATTAGATTAACCCGTTTAAAGGTAAAAAGGTATGATTACGATATAATAGAATCAATTAAGTATTTGTCTACCAGGATACTAGCGTAAAGTAATAGCGTAGTGGTGCGTAGGTTCGCCTTCGACGCAGCAGACCACAGTTCGAATTTGGAGGCTACAGGTTGCAATACCGATTATAGTGAACGGACCCACGTCTTGTGGATGGTTTACAAAAGCAAATATTCTAAAAACATGTAGGTCACAAACATATGTTTGGCAACTTCACGCAACACAATGTTCAACAAATGGCTATGGCTTTTATCGTAATGAAGTTGCTTATTCTCTTGACCGAGCTACATGATTAGGTTACTTGAGGTTCTTCTGTGTTTATATAATTTTTGTCATAATTTAATATAACCAAATCGAAAAGAAACATATTTTAAATGACAATTAACTAACGCAGTATTTTAAATGTTGCGAAACAGTAATTTACAAATTCCCGCCTCTCGTCTGGAACAACGTTTTATAAATCAAATCGTTTTAATTAGAAATATTCTCAACAATAAACATTCAATTCCAGTTGAAGAATTGAATAAAAACGATTCCGACCGGGCTTCGGAAACCTCTGAACCGCTCGTTTCGTCACATCAAAGCCCTCTCTCGGGCGGCGCGGGCGCCGCCCCGGCCCGCCCGCCGCCCTACGCGGAGGGCGCGTTTTGTTATGGGCGGCCGTTTAAAATTGATTGTTGAATTTGACGGGACCCCGATAGGTACGCCGCTCGAATCGGACGTACAAGGAGTTTTTAAATTAAAAGTTAATCGAAAATATCGATTATTGCACCTAGAAGATCGGCGGCGACGGCGTGCGGGCAAACGTAAGGCGGCCCTGGCTTTATGGCGAGGAGGGGTGGACTCGTTTATTTTGAGGGAGGTTTTGAATGTGACCCGACCACGACAATCGGATGCGAAACGAGCTTAATTTTTAAGTAAGCAGTACTTCTTTCAAATAACAATAAGAAAACATTTCGTGCAAATTGTTAACGCTAGTTTTGCGCGTCACCATTCTTTAATAGAAACGCCATGTAATTTAAAACGATCACATTGAAAGTTATACTTATTACCTAACGAAATAGCCTTTTCATATTACTTAATTAATGCCTGCACATTCGTTTTTGTATAGCTGATGCTGCCGACGTGCAACCTGTAACCTATCTTTTACATTTATGGACATATTATCTTGGTATGATTTGATTTTTTATATACCTAATCATAATTTTGCTTCAATAATTTTGAAATACCCATGTGCAAACGAATAGCGGACGCTATTTTCTTAATTCTGAAGCAGATACGTACGACTCGTAACGTAACACACCCAGTTACACCAAACATCTGTTTTTTTGAGTCAAGTTTCTATCATTTCACTTAAAAGGTATATACTCAACCATCGTTTTCATTCCAAAGTTGAGACGTATGAATCTAAAGCCCCCCGCGCTGGACCGGCGCGTGAAGTGTTTTGTTAGGTAAATACATAATATAATAATGGTATTCATGTAAATAGAGAATTTTAATTTTAATGTGCTTCAGAACGAAATATTCTACGTCATTGTAAACTTTGTGTTTCCCATCGTTGGGTTGTTAAGGATCGGTAAGGGTCGGTAAGGGTCGCTAAGGGTCATGCCTAGTTGTGCAAATATTAGCTGTCGTAAGCGCTTTCGCACGGCGGCGCGCGCGAGAGGATAGGCGGCGCGCCGAGCGCCCTCTGCCGCTGTGTACAAACATCACGAGGACTCTACGCGTTTTATGACTTTATATTGTGCGAGATAAAATTTTTCACTCAACCTACATTCAACCCTAGCGATTTCCTATGTGTCAAAACGAAAAATAATAAGATTAATAAAGTGCCTACACGTAGGTAGATATTAGGATTCAGAATAAAATGAAAAAATAAGATCATTTGTAGATAAGACATGAATAAATATTTTACAGGCATATTGAATAATTTAACGAAACAAAAATATGTTTAATGACGGAATATAATATGCTTAATTTAATTTAGTTAAAATAATAGTAGTAATGAACACATTTGATTTAGATATTAATTATCTTTTATCTAAATTTTATTAAACACACTTATACTGCTCTTCGCGAATACAGAAACAAACTTAAATTAAGATTTTACTATTTATATTTTAAGGATAAATAAAGAATCAACAAGAATCATTTCGGGCATTGTAAATATATAAATTATATTATGCTTGTTCTATGAATAGAATAAATATGTGGCATATAGATTTAACCAAGGAAAATAAATAAACACATTTTCAGTTTTACAAATTTAATATTTAAATAAATTAAGGTAAATGTTTAATACTATAAACCTACGCGTGCGTGCGTGCGTGTGTGTGAATCATGCACGTTTTAAAAGAGCAATTCATTACGGTATTAGGTATTGCTCGACGTGAAATTCATATTGCGATTTTATCTGTCGCAAATTTAAAATGAACTATCAGATTCGATTCGACTAAGTTCTCGGTGAATCGACTTAAAAAACGGTTCCTCTTCAAACTACTTAGGTAAGTGGTTTGAATTGTTAGGTAACAATGCTTTCACTGGATATTAGTCAATTAATTCCTATGAGTTATTACAAAAATTAAATGTGGAAAGGCTCAAATATTCCAACCAAAAATAAATAAAAAGGGAAGTAGTCCAAAAGCGTATTTGCAATAAAAGATTTTGATAACTTGCACGAAAATTTGAAATCAAGTATTAAACTTTTCTAGGAAGGCGATGAAAATGATTTATGTACCTACTTAAATCAGCGAAAAGTACTAAGGTATTTCATTGTATTCCGCTCAAACGGACGAAATTACAGAAAAAAAAATTAGCATATTAGATTTTACGGTGGAGAAGTCTCGTTTTCGACGCCACCAAAAAGTGAAATAAGTATCGGGTTTAAGTATTAAAAAACGACCACGTCGATAAGCCAAAGGATCTACATGGATTTACGTTCATTTGTAAAGACCCAGTTTATCGCCGAATCTTGAAATATCTTGACGTATCGTCCAGTCAGTTACTAAGTAAATTTATCCGATCGATCGATAGTAATACGAACTAACGATAATTTCACATCGAAATCCGTCGCACGCCAAGAGCGCAGCGACATCGGAGACGTAATTAAGCTCGGCCCGCGGGAAAGCACATAGCCGTTTTGTAGCTACAACTAAATTAGTCTACGCCGTTATGGCGTGTTTACGACGCCCCCGAAAAGAAATAAGAAACCGCCAGATAACAGATCTACGGGAACATAAAAGACGCGGTAGCTCTCGGTCCGCGGCCGCGCCGGTCGGCGGCCGGCACACGCGCGCGCGCCGTACGAGGGGTGACACGCACACGCACGCGGGCGCGCCGGCGTGTGTGGGGGTGGGCGGGGCGACACACGCGCCGGCGCGCTCCGATTGGCCGGCCGCGTGGCGCCGGCACGCCCCGTTATCGACGTGCGCGATGCGTGCTCCGAGGGAAACCTACGTTTGGCACATTTTTTTTCAATTCCGTAGACAATATCGAGCGGCCGAGGTTTTTCACTTCGCCCGCCCCGTTTGATACCTACGATAAGTACACAGATGGGATTTGTTTCTCTAAGATATTAAATAATAACAGTTGTAATACCTAGGTAGGTACATCTTATATAGAACAAATACTTGATTATTACAACACATAGATACTTACTTCCGGAATAACAACAATCACCCGTCCAAATGCACATGACAAAAACTCACACGCAAACACAGGTACAAATATAACATTTCCCATTTACACTTTTATTTTATTGTCTAAAAAATGCAAGTTTAAATTATTAATAAATTTAATAAATAATCATGAAGCAAGCAAATTTACAATATGGAAAAGCGTGATGCTCTGGACAGGTACCTTTATACTTGTGAGAATCGAGGAGGGCGCCACGATGTTTTTGTCGAAGCGTATTTTTTTTTCTACAAATATTTTTGTATTTGTGACTTCATAACGAATTAATTGCAACATTAAATTAGGTACCCACCTAATCATTAAAGATGAACGTTGACATTAGATGTAAACACGATCATACACATATATTACATCAGTATAAAATCAGTTTCATTCACACTAATAGTGAAATGTAGGCAGGTATACAAACATACACCAAACATTTACGGCACATAACAAAATATATGAGAATTTTTCTAACGTGCATATCGTAACTCGAATGGATACTGATCGATTTTTCGTGGTTTTGGCGGGAAATCGGAGTCAAAATCGCTAATCGAGAAATGAGTCGATAATCGTATCAATTGTAGATCGACTTTTAGTGGGATACGGTAAAAACGACAATGACAGTTTTTGTTGTCACGGCATGTGTAGTTCCTAGACTAATATCATTGAACAACTGAGGCACGCTCTCCCATAATTTTTTTTTTTACTAGGTTGAGGACTTTGTACCTCAAACTCAAGAAGCGATTAGCCTAATGTAAATTAAGTTGAAATACTATCCGTCGGTTTTTGCGTTATCAGTATTCGAATTTGGCACCTTTTAGTACTAAGTTATGCTCTCAACCACACAGCCACCGTTGTTTTGTAAAATATTTAAGAAATATCATTCTTTGATTTACTATTAGCGTCGACAGTAAGTCGTTTCTTGAACAAATCCTATTCAATATACTTACATTTTAGTGACACCTATTTATGACTAAAATAGATAGGATTTAAACATAATTACCTATAGATAAATTAGAATACCCAGACGTTTTAAATCCGTCGTTTTGAAATTAACTAATTGTACAGTTTTTTTTAAGTAATAGCATAATTATATAAAGATAAACCGATCCCTGACATTTTAAAACATTCTTGACAAGTAAAAAGTAGTTAATAAAAAGACCTATATTGAATCAGCACGATGGTCAATGTGATATTTTATTTTAATACAGTCAACCACCAACATTTTTTTTAGTTATATATTCAATCATTTTAAAAACTCAAAAATTGTGTATGTACTTTTTATTTGCTTTTTAGTTAATATTTCTTCTAAAGTCCGTTGTGAGCACGAAATTCTATATTTTCTGAATCTATATCTCCATATGATCATCCCCAAGCCGAGCAGATGCACCCCCTAGATAGTAATCTTATTAAATCTCATGAGTGACGTAAATGCTTTTTAGTGTTGTGCTTGTTGAAAAAATAACAAAAAAAACGAAAACTAAGAGAATTAATAATAATTGGAGCCGACATTGCTCTATATATTTATCTAGTAGGTAAATATATATGATGTAGTTTTTACGTGCAGAGCTTAACATCGCCCTATTGCGGTAGACATATGCTTCCACAATGCTGGTCCGCTGCGGGGGCTGAAGGGCTGTCGTCACCGATGCGGCCCCGACGTCGCGAACGAAGGTTTAAAATGGCCTCCGATTCGGGAAACGAGAGGTTTTCATTTGCCCCGATTTAAAAGCTAATCGGTTATTTCGCCCGCGACTAGGTTTAGGATCCGGTATCTTCGTCAGAGAACAAGACGCTATCGCAGCTGAAAGCGTCTGCGAAATGGCTAGCATCGCCATCGATAGACGGGACAAGCGATAGACGACGGCGAGGCCCCGGTGACGACCGCGGCGATTTAAGTCTCACCATCGACGATGCGTTTATCTAGAACATAGCAAAAAACACAACATACCATTCAGAGAATGTTCGTGGTGATCATCAACGCCATTTAAACTTCGAAACACTGTATTGTATCCGTCGGTAGGCACGCAGGTGGAGAACATTGCCTAAGATCTGTTTCTTCGAGACGATCCGCATCGTATTGCCGTATTCACCAATATGACAGACATAACTACGAGGTTCTAGTTCGTACAGTAATAAAGTTATTTGCGTGCACGTTCATTGTTTTCTGGTTAAAAGTCGAATGTCGCAGCCCGAGTGTAGTTAGCGGTCATTACGCGCCCACGGCTAGGCGGGATCGGTTACGGCACTTCCGATGCATATTATAGGTAATGGTGCTGACACACAAAGGCCTCGCGGGCCAGGTAGCGTGAGGGTAGTCGGAAATACAATTAAAGCCGGAGCCGCGCCGTGACTCGCGCTTTTGCCCCATTCCGATTCGCGCGCTCGCGCCGGGCGGACGGCCGGCTGCGTGACTTTTGCTTTTTTAAAGGTTTTTTCTTCCTATCTCGACTTTTATTTCGTGATGCCGTGTCGAGATATGGCTTATGTAGAATGATCGTGCTGTTTTCGGGTTCATTACATACTAGAGTCTTTTTTAAAGTTTTTTTTATAAGGATATACGCTTAGTTAACTTTCTTATTAATTATTCCGTAAGTGTGTATAGAGCGGTAAGTCCTCTTACATTGTAACTTTTACTTTATAAATTACGAATTTTATCTACAAACTACAGAGAAGCATTCAGCATATTGATTTATTTAATTGATTAGTCACATTTTTTACTACTGCTAAACTAGTATCTAGTAGCTGTAAAACTTAATTTAAAAAAGCATTTAATTAAGTTTTTGTGATTTTTTCGACAACGATGAAATAGCCAAGATCGATAATCTTAAAGGCTTACCTGCGACATGCAGCACGCACAGCTGACACTGAATCTGTTCTTTCACTACGAATCCTGGCGGATGTGACTGTCTGCTTGTCCTTGAAGATATAAGCCTCATCGGCATGGAACGAGCGTAAAAATCGTAAAAAGGTCAATAGAAAGCTAACATCCTCTCGAATCAATATCCAATTCGAGGATCAGCGACGAGTCGCCTGCTGTAAGTTACTGTATGTCGCAGGCCAGCGTTTAATTATAAATTTTCGCGAAGTAGGTAACACAGCATACAATATAACGATAATTTTCAAAGTAAATAATCATATGATAGATCATAAAAACGTTCTAAGTAGTGTCATAGCCAGTACACAAGGATCACTCACTAAATTAACAAAAAGTCTAACGGTTAATTCATATTAGATATATAATTATGATTTTCTGTATAAAACACTAAATTAAGAGACAATAAAGTTTGGTACTTATCAAACTTTATTGTAATAATTGGTAAAATATTATATATATTACCAATTACTGCGGTATTTAATAATAATTTTAGTTTGGTCATTATCAACCGATATTTTGTTTACAGATACTTAACAGAATAAATCAATTATATTAATCAAAATAACAATGTTATATCTTTCAAAATTGTAATTAATAACATATCTATGGGCAAACACGACGTTGTACATGTGAATAATGGGGATTTTAGCAGTCATACGAGGAGCAATAACCAGGAAAAGTTATGAATAAGTGCTATCATTATTATTAGTGTGTCTGATTACAGTGATGGTATATTACAACTATAATTATATTTGATTGACGATAATTAGTATATCATAATATTTTAAAATAGTGGTTATAGATTTTTGTGATCGAAAATTAAACCATTTAACACGAAAATTATTGAAAAAGGTCATAAAGCAAATCAACAGAACAACTATAATAGAAAAATAGAACCAAAAAATCAAGACTACGGTGATCAAAAGGTCACGGTTTTAGACCCGTAACGCATAAACTAACTCATTTCTGTCTAACGAAACTCATAAATAACCGAAGAAGCAATATATCCACATGACAGCGGGCGCCATTACACCGCCATGTTTGATCTAACACAATGGAAATGCGCAGGCGCACACGTCCCGACAAATTAGTGGGCTATCCATAAGTGGGACGACCATGAATTGTATAAAAAAGTGGACAAGTTGTTAGCGCTTTAGTTATTACTCTTTAAAAGAATATTTTATCTTAGAAAATAAACGAAAATAATGATAAAATTTATTTTAAATTATTATGAGCTTCACTTGTAAACATTGTAATATCATTAAAATTTGGTACATAAATATCATACTCATTTCTAAAATAAAACGTAAATTAATAGCACTATCTATAAGTAGTTATCTATATAAATTTAAATTTCAAACGCAGGCTTAAATAATGATTGTTAGCCATGACAATTTTAAGGTCAAACAGGACATGTTAAAGGAGAAACTAGCAATGCTACAAATTCCAAGATAAATTTTGGAAATGTATTCTCACTTACAAGTTTTCGTACTTGGATAAGCAGCGGTATCATATTTAAAGTGCGCGTTTCTTCATTTTCACAACTTCGCCATTGCTAAGTTTAAGTTGCATGAAAACGTGCATTAAGGCACGATAAAATTGAACTTTCATTTTGTATCTATGTAAATATATAAAATCATTCTCAGATAAGTAGATATCGAGCACAAGTTTCTACTCTCACCGTCGGTCCGTCTTGTACCTTCACTTCACATTACAATCACATTTCTAAAACATTATTAATATGGAACCTAATTTATATTGTTATGAATTCGATTTTATATAAAAAAATACGCCTAAAGTCTCAAAGTGAGAAGTTTTTTTTGTAGGTAATCTAAATGCATTACAAAAATAGGTTAATATTTGCATCCTGTATGAAAATATAATCCACCACTAGATTTTATGAAAATTTATTTTTTAATAAATGCGGTATATATATCACACCTGTATAAACTGTTGAGAGTACGGAATCTCTAGAGTTGAAATATTTCTAACGTGTGGTCACCTTATTCTTAAGGTCCATGTGAAAAATCGCCCTCAAATTGTTTTCTTCACGAGCGGATAGATGGCGCATTTGTTGACCTCTTAACTTTTAATGAGGGCTATTCTCATATGCTTATTTCGGTTATGTAAGTAAAATTATTTGAAATGTGTGATAAATATAATTTCTGTAATTTCAATTATTAGAATTTTTATTTAATACAATTTATATGATAATTAAAATGTAAACGCAAATGAAGTTTTGTCAACGAGCTAATATTCTTTTCAAATACGTACCGAAATCCTACATGTGTCGTCCTAACGGGTACGCATGTAAAATATATTAGGAATATTGTTTGCTTTGTGCTAACAACTCTACATCAAATTGTCGCTGATTTTCAGACAAACACATCCGATTGAATGTATAATTAAAGCCTCGTTTAGGACTCGACATCGAATGAAAAGTTAAAATGACAAAAGGTAGGTGACTAAGAATACACTGTCTCGGCCTTGGATACAAAATAACAACGTAAATACTAGCACACGTACACACAAACACTCACAGGCCGAAACAACACATGAAGACAAACCTGAACATCGTATTATATATAGAGTTCATTATAAGTCGTGTTGTAGCAACGGGGAACCGAACGCCGTGCGCTCACGTCGCCGGCGGACTTCGTTATTACAGAGCCTACGGCCCCTAAACAAATTATTAATAACCGATGTTTGCAACTTCCAAATGGGACTCGTGACTTCGCGCTATGGACTCGCTTAGAAAACGTCAAAATGCAATCAATTTAAGAGGCACAGACGTTACACTGACACACGCAGGGACGTATTCATAATTCGACTCGAGATGATTTCGCGCCGGCCCATCGCTCGTGACGTCACGGAGCCGCGGTCATCTATCACGCGGCGATGACGTAATGACGCGTGCGCACCGTCGACGTCATTACGAATGGCGTGTCAATCAAACAACACTTGTATTATTTTTATGAATTATTCATTACGTTCTGTCAATTATACATAGAGCTAAAAGAGTTTTACTTCACTGCCATGAGGTACACTCAGTTCGAATAATTTATAATTTTTTGGCGTCGATAAATATGGTCAATGGTAAATAACACAGTTGCCAATGCCAATCAATCGCCATGGTTAAGTGCCGTTATTTGAAGTAAAACCGCAATCATTCATTCCGAAAGTTCAGGGGTTTCCCAAATTATTTTCTTACTTAAAACAGTTTCAAGAGAAATTTAAAAACATTTTGTACTAGAACAACTGTACTTGTGCAATCACTTTTGAGTTCTCCAAATTCTAAACTAACGAAGAATTTTAGTGTTAACCGGCAAATTCCATTTTTAATGATTCTCAGACAGGTACCCACCTAGATTTTCTTTTTAGATATATATCCCTAAAAACTGTATTTATCTCATTTGATCTTCGTAACGCTATTATGGTGTTTTCTAAGACCGATGCCAAAAGCTGTCAGCATGTTGGTCAAACTTACTGCGAAAATTAAAAAAAAAACAAACTTGAGCAGAATATAGCGCCAATAGAAATAAAATGCATCACCATGATAACTGCACGCTATTCATTTACAATACTTTTAACCAGCAAATACAAATCGGGTACCACATATAGCGTAATTTTTGTTATGAATGTCATTACAATTCATTTTCATTACGTAAGTCTAAAAAATAATAGGCGACAAGAATAAAAGTTAAACTATGGAATTTATTTTAAGTATGTACCACAAGTAAAAGAAGAATATTATATTTATAGTTAATAACATCTTTATAATTTTTTTAAATCACATTGTAAAATACACGATATTTTATTTTACTTGGGTAATTTTGAACCAAATGATTATTATATTTAGATATTTGTTTAAAGGCCAATAATTTATATGTTTTTCTAATACCTCGACGTGTCAACAAAACGAGGATTAAATTCTTGTTTCGATCGTGGTAAATCATCACCAACACTTATAAGTCGTCGGGTTACCCGAAGATCTATACATCTCCGTGATCGAAGGATCCATAATACGATTTCGTTGAGAGCAATAGGCCATTTCGTAAGTGCGGCGGGCGCCTGCGCGCTGCGCCGCGCCGGCGACGCGAAGACATCGCATTATATAAATAAGCCACTGACTCTGCTACAAAAAGTACACTCGACTGTACTGTTTATATCGTTTATAGCATTAAATTAATTTTTAATATTATTATTGTGATACATATTAAGTATGTGAGTGCAAACACAAACACCATGTTTATACCAAATTAGGTATCATTTCACACCTAAGTCTGTCGAGAAGTGCAAAACCATACAAATGTAATGACCAACGCAATCGCTATTCAATTTTATTATTCTCACTTTTTTGAGGAAAGTTGACTAAGCACCCTAAATTCATTCATTACCAAGTTACATTCTTAACTAAATTTCAATAGTAGTAGCTAAATTTTGTATACAAATTCACACTAGCGCATGCAAAATAAAAACTATGAATAGTTTATGTATGGCATTTTTTTTTTTTAAATTTCAATAGTCAACATCAACATTTTCAATTGTAATTAGTGAATATTTTTTAAATAAGAAGCTTCTTGTACTGGTAAATACATATTATAGTAAATATATTCCAGATATATTAAAATGATTGAATAAGAAAAATTAATGGAGTTTCCTATAAGGGGTCGTTCAATAAAAGTTAGAGATAGGTACGTTGCTGGTAATTTTTGGTCATTTTCGACATAGTCATAGCACAGCATAGTTTACTTGACGCATCTTTTTTCTAAGCTTAAAATTCCTTTCTTAACAAAAGAGTCTACGTCCTAAGCACCTAAAACTTCCTGTACTGCAGCGACTATTGCTCAACATCTTCGCATCTCTACTCTTTCAGATACTGCTTCAGCCTTGGAAAAAGATGAAATCACTAGAGGCCGATTGATAGCAATCAATCGAAACGTACATCTTGAATTGCATTGCCTTAGCAATGGTAGACCTGTGAGCCGAGGCATTATCTTGATGGAATAAAACAATCTTTGCCAGTTTGCCTTGCAGTTTCTTTCGAATTTCTTTACGCATTTTTTTTATTTTGTTCTGCATACGAAGAGCTCGTAACAATAGCTCCATGGTCTATTCCATAGTGACCAACCCCTTATTATCCCAGAAAAGAGAGGCCTTGATCTTTTCAGCAGAACGACTCGCTTTAAATTTCTTAGGAGCTGGAGATGATGATTTTTTCCTAATTATAGACTGTAACATTGTTCCTGGATAGTAATGGTGCAACGACGTTTTAACAGTGGTTGACGATCGAGCCATAAAAACTATTGGGATCTTGTTGTACCTGTGCCAAAGAAGCTCGAGAAATGTTCAGCCTAGTTTGTTTTCGTGCATCGATAATATACTCATTCTGGGGACCCAGCGCCTATATACTATTTTCATCCCCAAACGTTCGTGTAATATATTAGTCGAAATCTTTATTTCTTCGACTATAAAACGTACTGTGACACGACGATCTGTTAAAACATTTTTTCTACTTTTCTTTTTTACCATTCCTTCGATTACTACCATTTTTGGGTGACCAGAGCGAAGGTCATCTTTGATAGATGTTCTTCTACGTTTAAATTCGATGGCTAAGCGAAAATTGTACAATACGGTGAAGCATTTGCTGCTAAAGTATCCTGTAAATTTTGATTATAGGATACTTTAGTATCCTGTTGATTCGTTGTCGTTCTGTAGTGGATTTTTTAAGAAATAATTACGCAAATTGCATTTCTTCCATTTTCAAAAACACGCTACCACGGATTACAAACAAAAGACTTCCATAAAGAAAAACAGAAGATATTCAATATTATTGCCTTTTTAAAAATCTAGTGAATATTTAAGCTTTACCAACCGGTATTTACTTTTTTTTGGTTCCAAATAATTTGTACCTCATTCTTATTTTATAGTGAACGACTCTGGTGTGAGATGTTCCATTAACGTTATCCACAAATATTCGCAAGCGAGCGGCGTTTAATGTGTTTCCACAGATTATGAAATTTCTAAATTATACCAACACGCTATAGGAGAATACTCCCCCAGACAACGCCAACAGTTAAAGGGAAATTAACAAAACAAGCACATTCGTAAGCCGCCGAACGAAAAAAAAATTAAGATAAAAAGAGAAGAAAATTAAGGAAAGTTTTTTTGCTGCGGCGAGTGTAGCCGGCGTCGGCTAATCTCGTGAGGTCACGATCTGCGGTCACGCGGCTCCCACTGGCGGGCGCGTCGATACGTCTTGTGGATACGTATCTATATAAAGCTATAATATACAGCCACGTCTGTCTGTGCGACATAGCATTATTTTGATGGGTACTGGCTGCGCTAGCGCAGACATTGATTACATACAAAATGACCCTATTCCAATTACGAACGAGGTCGTCGAAAATCATAACTAAGAGTACCTATACCTCGCCTGATAAATCTACATTTTGCAATTAGTATCAAAAATAGATTGTCCGATTGTTGTATCATCCCATGAGGTTTTCCGTTTTTGCTCCCAGGGGCTTAAGCTGTGTTTTTTTATCAATCAATAAGATAAACAGGACATATAAAAAAAATTATGATGTTTTCAAAGAAATACAATATCAGAAGAAACAATAACAATCATCAATATTTACGCAATATTTAAAAACGCGTATAAAGTGTTAGACAGTTAATAAATCACAATTATTGGAATATAAAAAATCGAGTAAATATAAACTATAAATTTGTGATATTTTAGACGGTTTTTTAAATTTAAATGGACCTTTTTTGACAGCTTTTTAAATATTCACGTCTTCTTGATTTTTTTTCATTCGGACTAAACAAATGGAAGAATACTTACCAACCGCATAATTTACAACGATATTCGGTTTTTATCACAAAGTGGGCACGGTCATAATAATTACTTATTTTATTGGTTTAATTTGCCAACAAGTATATGAGTATTCCATAAAGATGCAAGGTTGAGTATTACTTGAATGGGGGCGCCTTTTTATCATAGACAGTAACGTAATAGCTTCTGTCCGTGGAGGGTATATTTTTTACAATGACACAAGCGACTCGGACGCAAGTTGTTCAATCAATGGGCCACAATTAAAAGGGTGCCGATCGATCTACGATCGGTTTCTCTGCATAAAGTCAAAATAAGAGATGGTCTAACTAATGTCCTTTTTTTTCCGACTCTCAACATAACAACGACGGAATTGACAGGTCATCAAGCGCGGGCGCACGGTGACGAGGCTGTATTTTCGACAATTACTATAACGGCTCAAGCGACTGCCGCATTTGTTGGAAACGGTTCTTAAGCGGCAGGCAAATAAAGTCCACTACCGTTCGAAAAGCTAAATCGAGTTGAGCCTTTGGTTCACGCTAAGGAAGCACCTCCTGTACTTTTTTCCCCGTAGATTATCTCCAGCGGAGGCGTGAAGGCCGAGCGAGCGCCACACAACATGGCGTCGACAGGTTTGTTCCCGCTTTTTTTTTCGGCTCTCTCTCTCCCTCCATCTTTCACTGTGTTTCTTTTTTACCGCTTTTGTTCCTTTTTTTTCCGAGTCTTTGTTCCTTTTCATTATTGTCTACGGTCGTTCCCGGCGTTCGATTTTCGAATCATTTTTTTTTTACGTTTCATTTCGCGTTATTAATGCTCCAAGTTCGATTCTCGAATACGTCCCGTTCTTTGTTTGATTTTCCGTCCTGGTTCGATTGCTGCTAGCCGGATCGAACGGGTTGGGGACCGACTCAATTGCCGCCGAACAGTGTGGCAATTATTTTTACCTCTCTAAGAATTTTCTTAAGTAAGTTTCCCGTCGCGGGTCAGAGGTCAGATTTTCTGGAGGTTCTTAATCATACTTCACGATATCCACATGGAAAAATGAAGCGATTGATAAGTTTTTACTTGAAAATCATACCGTGTTTCGATACCTAATATACAGTAGCCTAAAAAAAATTATGGCAAATGTTTGTATTATTACGAATGATTCTTAACAGTCTTACAGGCGTTGCTCGCGACTGAAGTGATCGAGACTTTGGAAAATGTTTACCTATAAGTTCAACCTTATCTCTCTTATAGCTTATATGTTGTAAATAGTATTGCCGGTCTTGTAAAGCACTTCTTAATGCGTTTCAGTGTTTGTTTTGGTTTAACGAAGTGTCGGTCCCTACGAATATATTATACCGTTTATCCGAAAAAAGAACGATTTGTTGTGTAAAATCTAAAATGTAGTACATAGTAAACTAAACTACGATAATATTAAATTCTCATAAAGGGCAGTTTTGCATCGCATAAATTGCAAAGGGAGTCCAGTTTCTACATTCCTTTCATATTTTTGGAGCGACAAAAGATTTACGTACGTGGCTTTTTTTTCAATAACAACAAAACGGCCGCCGGTAGCCGCCGCCGGCGCGTTCCGTTTTTCCGAATCGTAAAAATTTCAAATGTCGAACGACGCGTTCCGGCCATTCCGAATTAACTGGCCGGTGAAACCGGCCGATTTCGATTTTCAAACGGCGCGGCGCGAAGCGAAGTTACTGCAACAGTCTCCTTCTGTATCGCTGGTGTTTTTTTTTTTACTCAACCGTATTACGTCATAAGTCACCCGTTGACTGTTGCAGAAAATCACACTTTAACAGTAGGCCGTTAGAGTTTAATTTTAATTAACAGTTTGTATGGTACACGTCTTTATCGAGTTGTAAGCAGCAATTACGTTTTTCGGTCAAAATCGATGCACCGATTTGATTCGTATTCGTAGAGTGTTAGAGTGTTTTGTATTGACAAGCGGACAGAAGTCGTTAGCGCGGGAAGCGGGTGTAATGAGGCGGCGCGGGTTCGATTCCGAGCACGGGCTATTAAAGTGTTAAGGCTAACTTGAGCGTCACCTTCATAACGCTCGCCCCACAGTGAGTTGTTGTGACACGAGAACAGCTACACGGACGGGTCAGGTTACGAGCTTCTGTGAAACTCGTGGTGTAGTTTTTTTTTTTTTTTAACATTACGTCATCGAATTACAAGTCGAGTTCTGTAAGCTTCCTTCTGTAAAATTATTTTTCATAACTAAAGCAAATATCATAATCAATATATCAGTAACGATGCTTTGGAAAAATGTGGTAAGTGGGTAGTCCAAAGTATTCCATTCCAGGCAGCGGGTAGAATTCCGAGGACGTGCCTCGGCATTGGCGTGACGATGACACAATAACGCTTCGGAAATATTAGCCACTAAAATGTAACGAGTTGCGAGCGTAACGTGTATTTCTAAATTCTGTGCCAATGGCATACACAATGAGTAGATAGTAAAGAGAAACAGATACCATAGATGTAGCCCGTTTTTTAAGACTGTCCGTTTTCGGCCCGTTTCGCTGCGCGTAAATTAATCCTTAAGCTTACAAATATTTCGGGCCGGTTTCGAGTATCCCCTATATAAATTCGAAATATGAAAAAACAAAGATTACACCTAAAAGATACAAAATAAATGTGTATTTTTGGACACCCAATTTGTAATGGTATTTCGTTCACTGTATATTCAACGAATGACAACACAAAAAGTATCCACATATCACATAAAATGAAAATGTATCCTAATTATATAAATAATCCGTTTCTTCTGCGCTATGTTCGGTCTCATGCAATTAAATGATACGTCATTTCACGTACCTAGGAACGTCCATATTCATTAATGTTCATTGACGTATTTGTTTTGACTGACTCCTTAGATTGATTTGATTCGTTACCTCTCGCTTATAGAATCATAATCCGAAATACTTATGACGATTTCAATCTATAGTGAAATGTGCTTTAAGTCGTCAAAGGAAACTTATTCTAGATCCCACGTATTAATTAAATAATAATATTTTATGCATCGATAGGCACTTACTTATAACCTATAATAATAACAGTTGATCCTGACTGCAAAATAATTATTGCCTACAATAATCATTTGTGTTGTAAAATAGTTGAGTTCACACTTTATTTTATATATTTTATTTATAATAATAATCCTTTATTCGGCCCTCAAATAAACAAAAAGGGAAACATGTATGATATCTTAAAATAAACTTAACTAAGACATACATTGTCAAATTAAAATTAAAAAAATAAATAAATAACAAAAGGCCGAAAGGGTGACCAGCTCAGCAAAATGCTGCCGCCTGAGCCACAGCGCTGATTTTCAGCAGGGTCCTGAAAAACTTAAAATTAAATCCTAATAATTGTACTAACAAATTTTGTGCATGATGCATTAATGAGCCTTATAATGCTTTAGTATTATTAAAAAAATCCATAATTATCCAGCAACTAAAATAAGCGTAACGAGCTTTCGACCCTTATGGACACGGCCCGTGACCTGTGGCCCATACAGTGTGCAGTGCATTCATTTGGATCATGCTTTTGATTTCGATCTCGGTCCTACCATCCATTGCGACGCCTGTACCGATGACGATTTAAGTATTTCTTAAAAAATTATCTGACAATAATTTGGATTTATTTTTAAAAAGTATTCTATGTATCACTCCAGGAGATAATATACCTCTATGCAAAATTTTATTGAGTTCAGTTATAGACAGACGATAAATTTTATTATACGTAAACGCACCGTAATCGCGTCTTGATTCATCCTCAAGTTTTCTAAATCATATACTCAGCTAACGTTGTACAGCCTTTAGCATTAGTGTCAGTGAATAAAAGATTCCACGTAGAAACGAGCTGTGATACTATGCATTTTATTACACGCCTCGGAGAGGTTGTACGTTTTGTTAAAAAAAACACATGGAACACGATCAACTCGAGCCGTCATTATCGATGTTTTTATTCATTTTCACGACACGAAAACGCATTCTCACAAAAAGGACACTTCAATAGGCGAAACGTTATAACTTTGAATCTTCCAATTAAAAAAAAATTTGGAGAATGGATCCATTAGGAAAAACCTTTTCGTGGACATAAATCAGTCTAGTTGTACGCATGTGCCGGTGATCGTGATAGCTTTTAGAAAATTTGATTGATTGGCAGGATATTTTTTATTAAATTGTCCAACAATAGTAGGTTTGAATATTATTGCGTATTTATAACCGTTGCGTATTTACATTATTTTTACGTGTAATAAAATGAAAGATAATAATAAGTGCTTATTTTATTGTTCTTTTACTTTTTAAAACTAGTTGTATCAACAATTATGATAGAATACAAAAAAAACTTAATAACTAATTTTCATATTTTCTAAAATATCTCATTAAATGTCCTTTTTTTCGATTAATCGTTTAAGGCGTTTCTTCATTAAACCAATAATCCAATTTAGTCAACTTTTTATTTTATTTTTCATTACTCGCAAAAAAGTAATAACATGTGCACATTAATATTTTTTATGTCGATAATTTATAATTGAGGGCATGAATGCTTTTGCAATTTTTATCTTATTTATCATCGATTTATTTCGTTTATCGCTCACCGACTTATGTAAAAGTGAATTAAATCGATTAAAACGCAGGAAAACAAGCATTTTCAGTTACAAAGCAATATTAGTTTTGCTAATTTTCTAGACCATTGTTTTCCATAAGGAATCAAAGAATTATTTAAAAAAAAAACAATATCTGTAAACGTCTACTGACGTTACAAACTTGAATATCTATTAATCGTCCATTATCTAATCTATTTCATATGGAACACAGTCAAATGCACCACAACTCACCCTCGCATTTTGTAGCAATAACTCAGACCCATAACAACATCGAAACTTCGATGAAGGTCAAAAAGGGCCCAGTACGATATCGAAGACGAAGCATTGAATATTCTTAGAAAAGTGAGCGAAACGTACCGCACCTTAAACTTACGATTTAAAACTACACACATACTGAGCATTTCGGTAACCACCTTTACGGGAACGAACACGCAATGCATAATCAAGGCCACACTTTAATAATAATAATATAAACTCACGCCTATTTACCAGAAGGGTAGGCGGAGATTTCCACATGGTACGGTCTTTGCACACCTCTCTCGTTTCATAGACATCCGTCCGTCTTTTCATGCAAGCTCATCGATCCGGGTGCTTAAGGTATTGGCCCTTTTTTGATATGCCCCTAATTTTATCTGCATAGGATTTTCTTGGGAGATCCTTACCGACCTTTGCTCTATAGTTTTTTTTTTTTTGTTTGTCTACTTTCATTCATCCTTTCCAGATTATCAAACCACCGCAACAGACCTCGTCCTACTCTAGCCACTACACCTTCCTTCAAACGACACCACTTTCTGACATCACTGTTCCTACATCCATTTTTCTACTACACTTTGGAACATGGTTAAATACAGAAAGGCTTGAATGTCTGTTTAGATGATATACGACGTACGCAAAATTTGATTTCGTAGTACCTACATAATATTTCTTCTTGTAAAAAAATAATACAGCAGGCCTTTTAATATACAAGTGGCCCGTTGCTAGCACAAAGGGAGTGAGGAAAACCATTTTAGCATCGAAGAAGAGAAGACAATGAAGAATGGTAAAGAATAGAAGAACATTCTTGTAAGCCTGCTGTCTTGATTCCTCTGCCCACCCACACCTTAAGTATACGGCTCTAGCTCAGAGTAGATTTTACCCATCGAATTCAATCTGTAGTATTTTATGAACGAACTTCTATATAGATTTTCATTATTTTAACGTGTTAATTCTCTCGTAAATTGCATTAATAAAATACTTTTGTACAATTGTTGCAATTTTGGTTTTAAGATAATGAACCTATACAGCACAGGGGCAAAATAACTACTGCTTAATTAATGAACGTTGTTGATAGAAATAGGTTGTTAATAAACTTTATTAACAAATGTAATAGATACGATTTAACACATACAATTTAAAACAGCAAAAAATTATAATAACTTCGATAGCTCGATTTTTATGATAAAGAGATTTTATAAAATCAATTCATCTTGTGCTGATTAGATAAAATACTCGTAGGTGGCACACTAAAGGCGGCTCAAATTTTAAACACTCAAAACCGAGGAAAGTGCGTGCAACGATAGACGGACGTCAGTGGAGCGAGAGGGGTATGCATAGATCGTTCCATGTAGAGATTTGTAGTCTCTGCTAACCCATTTGGTAGACTTCAATCGCGCTATATTACGTCACAACCGGCCAAATTAACCCAATGCAGGCTTTCGGAAACGAATAACAAACGTACAACTGTTCCCCGCAGATCGGTGGTTTCAAGCGAACACTTGCAGGTACCCAGTAAATCATGTCCGCGCCGGCCGCGGCCGGGCCCCTCCGACTTGAGGCGGTCTCAAGACCCGGCCCGCGGGGGTCTCGCGTTAATCGCGCCCCCCGCGGGCCGCGCGCGAACGCCCCCATTACCGGGTTATTTATCGCCCCATCTACGGAACCTTCTCATTATTACATCGACCATAATGAACTTCAAGAGAGGAATATTCAAAAAGGTGTCTCACGGGTAAGCCCGCGGTCAGAACTCAAGTCTGCTAGTGCCATAAGTGACTCGACCGCGACAGCGCGACAGAAGCGGGGCGTCGTGAACTTGGCGCGAGGAACATGAGAACAGTCGCAATTAATTAATGTTTTTAATAAAATAAGGAAAATGTCTTACCGTAACATGATTTCATAGAGTTAAGGAAAATTGTTTTTATAATAATATCAGATTATTTGAAACATTTTAAAGATGTTTAATAAATAAACAAGAAGAGTATGTAAAATCGAAATTTGGCATCAGAAACTAAAATGAATTATTAAATTTGGAAACAAGTAACGACAAACAAGACATATATTTCAACATTATTTAGAGTCAGTGTACATTAAGGTGCCCTGAAAAGTAATAACTTTTGACCGTACCTGATGCGAAATGATACTGGCCGACGTCGCGTTCTCATTTATATCAATTTCGAGTACGCTGGTATTCGTCTGCTCATCTTTATCGTCTATTAAGTCTTTGTTTTGAATATACAACGAGAAAAACGTTACAAAATTAGGCATTGCATGATCGTTAAGTTTCTCACTAAAAGTGGTAATACGCCATCGCAGGTCAAACGACGCACTTTAATGTGTTCGATGTGATTATTGTCTTGATTTCATAATAAAGTTTCTGTCGAAGCAGTTCAGGTAAGGTCGTGAGAGCCTCTAAGGGTCTTCGTGGTGGATGATCCGTTTCGTCTGTCGTGGACGAAAATGTGACAAAAGCGAAGTAATTAATTTTAGAAGACCGGCACATCGAACGGCGGGAGACCGTCGGAAACGCGGTCTTTAATATGGAGCGAATACTTAAACGAAAAAAAATTCATCAATATTTTATCACGTCCAAGCTCTGCGCACGTTGGGTGTTCTCTTCCTTCGGCGTGGAGCGACGTGTTAAATGTCGACGCGTTTTGAAATATGAGTAGAGGTACCAGAGCTGGAAATAACTTGATAAAACATGAAATCGTATGAAATATGACGTATGTATACGTTCAATTAACATACAGTGTTTTCCGCTCACAAGCACAAAATTACACTACACAATTTTATTGCAGCACACGCCATAGTTGATCATTCTGTCACATAAAAGCATTATATTCGAGACTATGAAAATTATATTTCTATTTCTATGTCGAATTGTCGATAAATCTTATCGGCTCGGTCTTCAAGGTCATCGGCGCGGGCGCTCGCCCTTTTTGTTATGCGAAAATAAGAGACCCATTAAATTATCATTAAATTAATAATACAATAGATATAAATTCAATTCGTTAATTAGTGGAAGTTTTGAATTTTTTTACCACTGCATCATCAATAAGCGAGTACTTTCCTTTTCTTATGTTATCCTATCTACCTGTTAACCTTGGATAATAAACAACTCAAAATGTCTCAGTGGTAACTATTGCATTTTATGAACTACGGCACATCCATAGAATTGATCTTGCGGGGAATGGAGGTGCACTGCTCGTCTTCGAAACGAAAACAGCGTAAACACAATTGTATTTTGACGACTCAAATGTGCGTCTCATAATAGAAGGTAAAACTTCAAAGTCAATGAAAATATGTAAGCGTTATATCAATGCAAGACTGCTCTTTGTAGTCGTACAGTGTCCACTGCGCACTACCGCCCGCGATGCACTAAACGCATGTGCAATTCTGACATTGCTTCGGCAAATAACTTGTTTTGAAGCGGAGAGTATAGGCGGAACGTGACAAAACTAAAGGAAAATATGAAAAAGTAACACGATATATATGTCGTCCGTCGGAAGTAAGACCGCTCAATGAAGACATTGAGATGTATGTGGTGGGTCTACGGCGCCATCTTTTGCGGAATTTGCATTTTGGCACGACGGTCTGTAACGAATAACGACACCTTGTAGTGGTACACGATAGGTTTCTTGAAGACACTGTTCATAAGAGCTAAGGTTTGTGAGATTATCAACAGGCATTAAAGTAAGCGTGACGATTGAACCACAACATTGAATTCATGAAGATCATTCGTATTGTACCTTATCATAAACACATTTACACATGGCCGCCTTCCGACCACATTTCTATAGAGAAAAGTTAACTGCAACGAAATAAGTATGCATGAGAATAAATGAATGAATAAATGGATTAAAGAAAAGAATAAAAATAAAAATTCCAGAAATGCTTTATTGATCTCAAGGTCGGTATCTACTAGCATTGTGAGTTTCAAACACAATAGCACTTTTAGAGATATATAATTTCGAACAGACTAAAAATGTTTGACATTAAATCTGATTATTAAAGGAAATACACCGAATTTGTTAATGAAATAAAAAACGTCAAAACGAAAAATTCTAAAATAGACACATACACAAATAGACTTTTCAAGTGTATTTATTTCTCTCGATAGCTATATCTAAAATGATTCACCATATTGATCTCCGTTTCGATATTTATTAGTATGTCGTTCACTTCTAGCTCGTGCTCGTAGAACGAGAAAATTAACGACAATCGTCAACGTGCCAATGAAGCCGGCCGGTTTCTGGACTCTATACGACCATAGACTATAATCCCATCATATATAGTAACCTACAAAAAAAATATGGCTGTCGAGCAATCTAGTCTCTATATGGTTTCTTATAATGCCGGGATATACGGATGTTTCGTATTGCAAAGTTAATATTTACGGAGTTATAAGTCTAGCTTTCTATTTCATAAGCGTAGACTTTTTTCCAAAATATCAATACACCACGTTTGCCCGGGGAGAGTTTGGCGACACGATTTATTCTGCAACTGGTCGGTCCGTCACCACCGACTGATCGTTAAAAATAACACAACAGGTTCATGGACTCGCGTCAGTCGCTTCCATGGTCACGACTACGAAGAGGGATGGCTTGGTGGAATTGTTATTCCGAAAATTAACCGGAACTTTGTTTGGAGAACTGGCGATCAACATTGATATGCAATAACTGGCTACGCTTTCAGTCTACCTACACGCCCGTCAACGTCCTACGGACCTACTCGTGTTATTTTCTTACGGACACTGTACGAATGCCTGTCAGCAGTTCTATTGCGCTGACTCAAACGATGTCGACACAGATTCGAGTCGACTTCTTACGTCTTTTTCGTTTCGTATTGTGCTGTACATTAAAACGAAGCAGAAGTACATCGAAATAGAAAAGCAGAGAATTATAACGTTGAACAAATTTACGTTCATTCGTGGCACACGACTCACACAAATGTAAATGAGGATAAAGGACATATTTTTAAATCAAATAAATCTCTTACAAAGGACCTCATTATTATCTTTTTAGATGTAATTTCGAATGGCACTGTTATTTTTTAACAGAATAGAAAGAAAGAGTAAGAATGAGGACACTCGTTGACGAAAGAAAGAGAAAGAATCAGGACACGCGATGAACGTGTGTGCGGCGGCGAAGCCAATATCGTATGCCACGCCTGCTACGAAGCCAATTTCGTTTGGTCAATTTGTTTATGTAGGAATACTTCTATGCTTTTCTATTTCGATGTAGATGTATCGTTTGATACTCGCACGGTCACGAGCGACTAGCCACCTGCCAGATATGCGAAATGAACTCGATCTCGACACAATTCGGCTCAGTACTTCGCGTAATAAATGTACACAAATTCAATTCGAATAATAGTTAAAATGATTCGGATCGGTATTTTACTACGGTGAAAAGAATTTACTTTATAATGACGCAATCGTAACTGAGCCTCGTCGTTACGACTCTCTGTCGATTCGTCGCACTTGACTTACCTAATACACATTTCGATACATATCGTCTCCAGATCGGATCGATCTCTTCTCGAATTTGTACGACGTTATCGCGTTAGCATAATCGCGCGGCGGGCCGCGGCGGCGGCGCGTACGCCAGATCAGGCGCCCCGCCAATTTCACGGCGTTTAGAGGCGCACAATGGCCGCGTACCTCCGGACCAAAATAATAATTCGTCGAACAGCCACGAGAAACGCGAACCTCCGGCGCGGAGGCCGAGCGGAGGGCGCTCGGGGGGCAGCGCCGTGGTTGTGGATCTTGCGTGTGTATGTTGATTTTAAGTTTTGCAGGGAATACAGTCGGCGAAATCTGAATGGGGTACAAGTCCGTTCGGTGTCTGCCCGTCGAGGAAGTTTCAGTTGTCGGCATTAACAAATTTGACGTTGTCATAATAAATATGAAATCCAAATAATTTTCACACTAGCCCCGCTTTATCGTTGTGGTTCGCTATGAAATCTAGAAACATATTATGTACATATTAATGTATTGAATCCTAGAACCAACTTCGATTCCGGTGAATAATAGATTCAATTGAATCTACTTCTTTGGCAAGCCATTCTACATATTTTAAAGGTAATGCAAAGATTCAATGTCTTCTATATCTTAACTTTAATTTTGGCAGTAACTGAATACAAAAAATCTTCAACTGTTAACATCGAGCGGTAGATCAGGAAAATGGCTGTAACGGCTGAAAAATTCCGTAACCGTTTCAACTTTAAAAAAAAAAATAATAACAATAATAATTTCTTATTCGTCAATTCAAAATTTCTCCTCACCCACCAACCGGCCGGGGAACTACGCACTCCGCTAAAAAAATTACCAAAAACTAAAGCCGCCGCTAAACGGCCGACCCCCACAAACGATTACGGTTAATAAACGATAATTTCAATAATCATCGAGTATAAAAATTCCGTGCACGTCGCGACCCGGCGATTACGGCGGCCGGCGCGCCGGCGCGTCGACGGCCGGCTGTTTGGTTAGCGGGCGGTCACCGGCCGCCGCCGGCGTCGGCTCCCTGAAGCAGCCGAGTCGGACGATACGTCCGTCGACGGATAACGCTTTTTTGTTCGGCCCGTCGTAGCGTAAAACGGACAGCCGGCGAGCGCCCGACGTGAAGGCCGCCGAGCGAAGAGCGCAGGTCTGCGCCGTCGTAGACGATTTCCCCGTCCCGCTGCGCACGCGAGCGCGCGATGTTCGCGGCGGCCTTTGACTTGACGCGCGCCGTGTCCGATCTCGCGATCGCCGCCGTCGTACGCGACTGTTCACCAATTTCACTACCTTCAGGCGAATGAAGATAGTACTGGTTTTAGTTACAAATGTTTTTTTTTTTGTAATCGGTAACTCAGTTACTTCACTCAACGACGTCCGTGGCCGAGACTACGAATGCTATAAAGCCTGCCAACATTCATTATTAACATAAGAAAAATAAATTATACAAACTGTAAATATTTACATTTTATACGTTAATAGTACTTGAAATACGTCAATGATATTTTACTCGTTGCGCCGGTTCAGGAGGCTGTTCTCCCTCAAGAACAACGAGCGATAAACCTAAGGGTAGCTATTTTCTATCTTTTACACACAATGGCAATAAATACAAAATGACACGATCCGATAAGACGTCGATCTGATTGTAACAATAGATATTTGTGTTATACATATTCGGAAACTAACCACCTTTTTTTTTACCAAGCATTTGTATAATAATGAACTTAAATTCATACTTACCTATACACACAATGAATTTATACTTATAAATACAATACAAATTAAAATATTTTGCAAAAGAATATAAAAACTGTGGAACTGTCTTTTCAGATATAACCATATAGATCAAAATTTACCTGGTAAAGTTGCGTGGTAAGCTGACCTTTGCAGTTTTGCGATTAAACAAATAATACTATTAACTAATGTGGCGATTGGTTTATTTTAACTAATATATTGGCACAAATAAATTGTAGTACGATATTAGAGTAGAGTAGGGTAGGGGTATCACAGCTATTTATATACTGATAATAAAAATTGAAAAACATTTAAAGATTAGACAAAATTTCAGACTCGAGAGCGGGACCGTGGTCGTGATCGGCATCGTGACTCGATGAATAATGAACGAAAAGATGAAGGGATTAAGTCTATGTCTATGCGGGCCGAGGCGCGGGCGGGAACTGGATATACAAATAATGAAAATGCACACTACACATCAAATACGACGTTACAGATTTATGGAATTAATAATAACCTTCATCAATAGAAAATGATGGAATAAATAAGAACTATTAAAAGGAAACAAACAAACAAATCTATAGAGCGAATATGTGTGATAAAAAGGTCGGCGAGGGTCGCCCTGGAAAATCCTATGCAGACCATACCGGTGGTACATTAAAAAAGGGCCAAATTTTAAGCATCCAAAATCGACGAGCTCGCATGAAAAGATTGATGAATATCAGTAAGGCAAGAGAGATATGCAAAAATCGTACCATGTGGAAATCTATAGTCTCTGCCTACCCTTCTGGAATATAGGCGTGAGTTTATATATTACTATTTTTATTCTAAAAGCGCATTAAAACTCAACTCATGAAAAAAGGCTATTATTGTGTTGAATTAATATTGAAATGATAAAAACGCTCGATTAGGGATGTAAGAGATTTAAGTTTCATATATAAAAAAGACCTGGCAGTCTGGCGGCCTGAACACATAAGATATATGTATTGTATAAGAATATCAAATAGATTTGACGCAAATTCTGGCCGATTTGTCCCGTTTTTTTATTCCCAAATCAGTGGTAAATGATGTTTTCATTTTTAAATACAATTTATAAACAACTTATGCTTAATAAAAATATTTTTTTAATTCATATGTTATCGAACATATGAATTTAAAAAATCATTACAGTTATTGTCGCTGTCGGCTAAAATCTTTTGTTAAAATTCATCAAATTATTTCTATAGGGCTCTACGAATTCAACTAGTGGAATTTTTTTATTTACATTGAATAAAATTTTTATTCCATTAAATTTCGACGTGATTTACGATTTGGAATTAGAAATACGTTGAATTCATCAAAACATTATCGGAAATTCAATTTAATCATCAAAGAACTTGCTAAGGTATCATTTACTTTAATCTTCGAAAATAAAAATATTACATAGGTATGTATGTGGATAGGGGTACCTATCCCTCGTCTGAAATTCCAGGACCGGAATCCATCAGTTGGAAGTTTTACGATTTACCTTTAAGCGCCTAATTCGTTCACGGACATCACCGCGACCGCTACACAGCGGAGTTTTATCGGCGGACCGGTGCGTGCGCACGGCGCCCGAGCGCGTTATAGTCTAAGATCCGGCGTTAGAAAAATTTACCCTCATGTGTTAATTGAATCGAATGATGTTTTAAAAGTAGATAACAATATTATAAATTTATGAGAACAATGTCTGCCTCCGCAATCTTACTGCTATTAACATTAATTAATTAGTAATACTGGAACTAAACGTACCTACTGACGGCTCGGCCACCGCCGTTGGATATACATGGTCATTTTCGCCGAAAGGTTGAATAGAGAAGTCTAGTAACTCTCAGAGACAATTCGGGTGTCACACTAGCCGTCGAAGGTGGGGCAGGAGACGATGTCAAAAACGAAAAGCAAAAGGATCAGGTTTCGCGCCACCGCCGTCGGGTACTCGGCTTCGAGCTCGCGTACCTAAAGCACCGGCCGTAAACATTTTACGAGCTCGCTACTAGCGGCCGATTAAAATTAAATGACCTTTGGTCAGCCGGCGGCCGCGGACGATGGCTGATTTGTCGATGCGCCCGCGCAGCCGCGACGAGGGATTAACGGTAAAAAGGATCTCGGATAATCCGCCGCAAAGGAATAAACATTACAGATATTACACGGATACCGGAGCGGGAACATAATCCGACCCGTTCATTAGACTCCATCTCAACAAGCGCACGTACTCTTCGATTACTGGGAAACCGAGAATTTTAGTACTTAGTACCTATCTATAATTGGTACGAATTTAGAATTAAAAAGTGACAATAATAAAATGGAAAGATTTAACCTTTGATGAACGAGTTTGGTACACAAAGACGTGTTAATTTTATGACATCGCTCTCGCACAAATACAATTGCACCGACAGTTTGTATGTTTTTGTTTTACAATTGAAATGTGAAGATACATAATTTCAAATACGAACAACCGATCGCTTAATAAGAGGTGAAGTCATCAGTGATGAGTTGTTACTATTTGAAATTTCATAATTTTTTTAGATTGAAATGTAGGGTATAAATAAATATTTCGGCGTGAAATCCAACAAGCAGTATTGAGAATATTCGCCGAAGTAGGAGAGGGCTGAAAAATAGCTTTCTATTTAAGACGTTGGATTTGTCTATTAAGATGCGTGTTGTGACGTCTGTTTATTATAGGACAATATTATATTTTCAGTTTTCAGGCTAAATTTTAACTGAACCAGGCAAATATTTATCGAGACAGACCTTTTATCAAAGACGGAAAAAAATGGAGAACAAAACGTGACATAAATAATCACTTCATTATAATAATAATATAAAATTAGGCCTATGTTCCTGAAAAGTAGGCAGAGACTATAGATTTCCACATGCATATCTCTCTTTCTTCACCGAAATCCATCAACCTTTTCATGCAAGCTCGTCAGTTTCGGGTGCTTTTATGGCTTTTTTTTTAATACGCTACCGAAGCGAACTTGTACAGTCAGCGTTTCGCCTCTCCTGGAAACTAGGCGCGACGGGTGACGAACGTAGTAGCCGCAATGGAGCCTAGGGCACATACGACGGGACTGTCCATGGCGAGCCCGGGGAGTGTCTCTGGCGACGCCGGTACCCTCCTGCAGTAATAATTACATAAAAAAAAAAGTATTATAATAATTTGACGATGACTCGAACAGAAATGAAAATTACTCGTACTTTTGAGAGGGCGTATTTGCGTGAACGGGACCCGATTTCCGTAAAACGTGAACGACATTTCTCCGATGCCGACATTTTGTCATGCGGCGGGAGCCCGTCCGTCGCGATCGTTCACCGACCGCGGAGGCAGGGCGAGTAGCAGCCCCCCGGCCTCCGCCCCCGCAGCTAGCCCCTTTGAGCTATACCTACACGCGGCGCCCCCCTTTCAGCGTCAACGGCCTCCGCGGAGGGGGTGGGACGAAATGGGATTCTATCGGTCTCTTCCATTCCACGCTATCCGTCGGAGTATAATATGCAAGCCGGCGAAGAGGTTATTTCGCCTACAGGTACATTCGAAAAGGGAATATTCTGTAACCAAATAAGGTATATCTTATTATTTTCTATAAAATCTTCTTCTTAGATTTTTTTTTATAAAATCACACAAGTGGTATTTATTTATATAAATTCGAATTAAAAATAATATAAATTCGAATTTAATTTGCAACACTGTTAATAAACACTAAAGGCAAAAAAAAAAGAAACTGGGCATCGATTGACCCCGTAAGTCAGCACCCAAACTCTTCCCTCACAATATCCAGTTCTATTTTTAAGGTTTTTATCTAGAAAATTATCTAGACATATTATATGTAGATATAAATGATGATAGTTCTTCAAAAGTAAATAAAGATAAAATTGAGTTTTTCAAAAATACACACTTTAAAAAAAATCTAGCACATCTAAATTGATCTATCAATTCAAAAGATAATTCAAGTCTTCCACACACAGCCACATTCATTACGGGCGTCACTCCTCACACTGAAAATTATCAGAACAGTTCCTCAATATCTCAAGACGTCGACATTAGATGACAATTTGATTTTTAAAATCGAATTGAAATTTACAATTTTTTATGTAGATTTCAGATAATCTTAGCGGAAAGTTAAAAACTCATTACAGCCATCATTTAGTACGTATGAAATATACAGGCAAACGGACATATTTAAGTGCGCGGTGAGAACATGTTTTGAAAAAGGTCGGCGTGCGTATGTTAAAATTCTAGACATTAGGAATGTTTGTTGTAATCTTTTTCATCGCGAATATAATACTCTATGAATAATGAAAGCTATATAATATACTAGCTTTTGCCCGCGGCTCCGTCCACGTAGGCATAAAATGTATTCTTTCATCTTGGTCATATGGAGAATTTTTTATAAGGCTAATTTATACACATTAATGATATAACTACAGCCCCTATGTATTCATAGCTATTTCTTTTATATGGCTGATATTTATTTAAGCAATAAAAAGCGACAGCTTAAAAATTCTTGGAAGATAAACATCTTTTAGAAGATCGTTGGAAGATCTATACCTACTGATTTTTTATACATTTCAGTTTACACATAACATCACCATTAATTACAATGACAATCGGTCCAGCTATTCTCCAGTTATAAGTGTTCGAACAATTATGTTGTGTAATGTATGTAAATTGGAACTAAGTATTTTTTATGATGATCTCACTAATATGTATTATAGGTATTATAAACGTAATAATTTGTAAGGATTGATAGGTACGGAAGTATACGATGATTGATGGCAATGCAAAAGTTATAGGTGGCTACTGCAATATTGTCCTAGAAACTATGTTAAACCATTTATTTAGGACTGTACAAAAACGCAGATTTTGCAATTTAAAAATGCGTGAGCAAGCCACATAGAGCTGGCCGTGGAAAAACATTGCGTGCTCAAATGTATGCCCGCTACCTTTATGGTCTGACCCTGCCCGCCGGACCGCACCATAATATCGCGCACTCGCTTGTCTATCGTCATAACTATTCAAATAATTATCCAAATCATGTAGTGTAAGAGACAAAATTTATCTACTTTAAACACCAGACGCGATAAAAGTATTTATTTTGATATAAGGATCAATTTGTTACTACCAAATGTGCGTTAGAAATAAATTATCAATTATTATTGTATTTATGGTTCACTATTTTGGCGATAATGGCTAACACATAAAAGATAGATATATGCTGTCGCGAGTTTTTGTAGGACTATTTAAGATAAACATTTCCATTATACATTATATACGTGTAATTCCAACGGCTTTGCGGCGCACGCCAGACTCTCAGATGAGAGATTTTCCTACTTGACACTTATCGTTATATTTTGAATAATTCACACTATATCTTTATAAATTATAGGCTATGTGTATTCTGATGTGTAAGCTATATATTATTGTACAGTGTCATCGAAATCCATTCAGTAGTTTTTGCGTGAAAGAGCAACAAACATCCATTCATCCATACTTACAAACTTTCGCGTTTATAATATTGGTATAGATTTTTTTACTTGTTTATATTTACTTATATAATTTTAAATCATCCGTTCCAATTATGTTCATCTAGTTGTTAACATTGTTGAGCATCACTTCTACAATTCAGTACAAAACATTCTAGGTGTCTGTGATTCTAGTCAGGTCATCAAGATAAATCCAATGGTAACTAACTGGCATTGATGCGTATTAAGTTCCACTGGAAGTAATTACAATACTGATGAAAGTCGGAGTTGTGCATTACCCACACGAGACAAAACACGAGTCCGAACATGGCATGTCTTCTTATATTCATTAATATATTTGCGCGTACAATGACTCTATGTTGTGGAATTCGAGTGGAAGTGAAGAAGTGAAGAAGAATGTAAGTGAAGAAGATTAAAACACAAAAACAAACGAAGTACCAGACCCGACGAACACGATAATATATACAATACAATACAATGATACGAACAGAATAATAGGGTATGTGTTACAGGGACAGTCTCTAAAACATATATTTTATTTTATTTTGTCTAAAAGTATATAATAAATATACAAGTCGATCTAGAGCGTAATCCTTAAATATGTGTAAATAGCATGCTTATAACTAAAGTATAAATAACAAAATAAACTAAAAAAGTGAGAAGAAAAATTAACAAAAAAACTATGTTCAAATTATTATTAAAATATATGCTAATCGTGGTTGTGCTACTTGGCACAACCAGCGCTGGAGTGAGGCTACGCTACGTGTTTCGTTGCGATGTTGGCCTGTGGACTTTTTATACTGCAGAAGTTATACGAATAAATATCGCAAAATTGATTTAATTACTTTACATACATAAGTGATTCTATGATTGAGATTGACGTTTTATTTTGTATTTACAAAAACTATTAGTAGGTTAATAAAAAAAAAGCAAATTATTACTCTTACATATTTAATCAGGCGCTACCTGTTTGAAGTTAGCAGCTCTCGGTTAATAAATGATCCTAGTAAATATTGTGAAACCTTTTACAGTTGTCTATGACATGACCTCTTTGGAAGTCTATTTAATTAGTAATATTCTGATTAAACATTATCTTAACGTTATGTTAAATACAGTAAGTATTATCAAAAACGTTAAATGACGCAGCACAATCATATTTTTAACAGACATTAAAAAACCTTTTATTTTCAGAAATACAAAAATTATCATATTTCTTTTCAATTTTCAATTACGTTTTACAGGGTGAGGATCGTATCCGTGACCTCACACGTGAAGCGACCTCCTCGACCGCTGAGCCGAGGAAGAGACGACTACCTGCTCGTGGATAACTCAGCGAACCTCCCGTTTGCCGTACGCGAAGCGGGGTCACATCGGCCACTCGCCGGTATCTATTACACGTTAAAAACATTACGGAACCCCAGAAAACGCGATAGACCAAAAGGGGTTCAGCAAACAAAACAATGTATATCAAAAACAAATTCCCCCAGCGTCGGAGGCAAACAAGCCCGCGGCGGCCTCGGCGAGGGCCCCACGGACCCATCTGCGAGGCATTAAAACGTAAGCATTTTTTGGGATTATGTTTGTATTGGATAGCCGTGAGCTTTGTTTTCTGAAGCGAATCGATGCAGTATTAATACAAGGGGTTTTCTATTTAATAAAGCTTTATTAACAATATTTTTAAACGGCATCAAACTTTTCTTTAAAGTTCATAAATAGATCGAAACAGTTACCACGATTTATAGACTTACACTTAAGAACTTGAGTTTCACTAGAAAATCTAGATGTCATTATTAAGTTTCTATTCGAACAGGCACGACCAAGTTCTTGGGGATCTTTTTAACCGTTCTCTGAACATCGTCACTTGACATCCGGTGAGCTACAGGCCACATGCACACAACACGTTTAGTGTTCCCGTTCATAAACACGAAAAAGCTATGTGGAGAAAAACGAAATTTGCTGGACACTTTTTGAAAAAAAAAACTAAAGCGGGCGAACGAGCTCCTGCAACTGTGTAGATTTATTAACATGTGCAATGAGCATAAATATCCACAACGTCTATTTTCACTGTCGTTTCTCTGTTAGGTTTCTCTCGATGTATGGCGACAAATCGCAGTATAATCCCTTTATTCCTGGTTTCCATCATCAGCATGAGATAACCACTCACATACACTTAAAAAAAAGAGCTCAAACACACTACATGTGCCTATATTTGAGGATATTCCTCGATTTTATGAGATACCATCTTCAGATCCTCACTTGGTGACTATGGACCACCGCAAAAGTAGACTCTTGTAAATAAAACAAGATATTTTCAGATCGCTCCACTATTGACGAAGTGACGCTGGACATATGCAAAATAATATATACCCGATGAATGTAGAACCCCCCTTTTTTTCGGAGTCAATTAAAAATAATAGCTGTTCCGGTTAACTGAAAATAAATGAACAGCGTAAAATTTTCAAAGAAATGAAAAAATATAGAGCGTAATAAAACCTTTTCTTGTGGGCTTCTTAATTAAGAAAATACTTTCAAGAAATACATAACTTTAAATGTCCATTTATTAGAGATTTTTTTTTCCGTTCGTCATTATTTGTATAAAAACAAAACATGTCGTATATTACTCGTACGATTCTAATGTCATGTTTTTTTGTTATCGCAATAACATATTTTTTTTATTATTACCGGCTAAACAATTTCCAGACAGCATTGTCTGAGCGAGTTGCCGTTCGGAATTCTATTAAGAGCGGGCCGAGGCAATCGCGGACGGCGTTCTTTGTGAGACAATCGATAAAGAGAATCGATTCAGAATCGATCCGGCTACAGTAGTCGATATGCACTATTCAATCGACAGGTCTATTTGCCTTTACGTAATTCCAATCAGCGCCCGCCGACACGTATCGCGTTCGCAATCTAACGTAATGCACGTAGGAAAAAGAGAAAGAAAAAAAAATAGATATATATAATAAATAAATAATCGAGAGAACCGTTTTTTTATCCAATTCTATAATTACCTTTCGTATCGGAACCGATTTCCGAACGTGACATGTGAGATAGCGGTCGATGGTTCGCCAGTTGGGGTGCCCCCGAGCAGCTTCTGAGACGATGGCGGACTTCAATTGCTCAGATATGAAGATCATAGATATATGTCTGTTTTAAAGAAAGGAATTCATAGAAAAATCATTTAAGGCTTTTTTTGCCTGTAACAGTTCGACTACATTTTATTGCGAATTAATGTTTTATTTATTTAATAAAATCTTATGGCGGGAAATAATGAAATCGTTTGCAACAATATTCCTTCCTTCTCCGCCTTGTTAATTTGTTTTACATTGAGTTAGATTCATAATTCAATATTATTTTTATCATGAATAGCACATGCACTTATATTAAAAATAACAATAATTTAATCATGCAATACAAGAAGTATTACGCGACTTAAAATAGAAAAGAAACTAAGAATATATATTAAGGTATTATATGTAATATATAAATATCGCGCCGTGCTAACTACATAGGTTCAAACCTGATAATCCCTGAGGAACATTAAGCTATCGGTTCCGGACATCATCACCGAATTGATGACAACGGCCATTGGCAGCCCCCCAAATTAAAAGATTGTGGAAGAGCGTGCTTCCAGTGATTTAGTGTCGAATTCTGATAGACATTTCCAAATAGCCGTTTACGGGCCCACCTTCGAGTGCGCAACCAGAAACGCACTTGACCACAATTATTTTCTTTCGACTCATATCGGCCGCACGACAATGAGCCCGGGCCCATTTCGAAATCTCGATCGGAGCGTAACAGAAATACGCGGGAAAAAGCTGGCGGGAAAAAAGAGTACGTACAATCCGTTAAAAAAATCGACCGCATTACACATTAGCCACGTCTCACGGCGGCGACGGACGGTGGCGTAGACGAGTTTTTTTTCGCTTCACGTACCGTCCGTACGCGTTGACGTGACGACAAAAAAGACGGATCGTGACGCGAGTGCGCCTACCGCGTTCGAATTATAACGACGCGCGTTACAAATATTTTGATCGCTGGGTGCGCGCGCCGGATCGCCAGAGACGACGTCCTAATTTAGAATAGGGTCGTGGAGACGTTAATGGACACCTTGCACGGACGTCGAGGAAGATTTCGCAAATTCTTACCGAGAATCTCGTTACCCCTTGGATCGTTTTAAGTCTTAAAAAACAATTACGATTTAGGATCTAATGATGGGGACGCATTTCCAATACGAATATGGATGGATGACGTAATGTTTGACGAATTGATTATCGATACTGTAACATTGTGGTTTGCCTGTTAATGGTATTATTTCTTAAGCTTGGTTATAGACACTAAAATACTGCAATCTAGTAGTTACTTTGTCGATATTACAGAAAAGTTCGGCTTGATCATAAACGACAATATGACACTGCACTTTGTTGCTTTACGATATTATAACAGTAAAATTTATTGGCCGTCCATATCCTAACTTAATTATTGGTAATGCTGTGAGATTTAGTTGCAAAATATCAAAAGAACAACTTCATATCACAGGTATTTTAAAAATTCGAAACGAATCAATAAATTTCGATATATGTAACAGATAGTCATAGAAAAGGCAAATATCACGATTTATGACAATCGTTAAGCTTTAGGCCCAGTACGGGTATAAGTCAGAAGTGTTTACCCAAAAACTTAAACTTAAAAAAAATCTCTCCAAGCACTAATCAATCCCAATTTTTTTATCAATTCTATACTTATTTTATGCACTGTCACCTTTCAGATTCAGAAGTGATAAGTCCATTTCGAAAAGTAAGGCATGGGAAAAGAAACTACGATTCAAGTACGACATTCGAAGCGATCGAATTTCGAATTATGGCAATTCGCAGGGTCCATGATAATAAAATTCCGATTTGGCGTATGGCAACACTACGATTTGACAGTCGTAGGCGCGCGACCCCGTTACAGACAAACTTCACGGCGCTCACGTCGTCCCCGGACGGCCGTGCCCGCTTTGTTTCTGGCCGTGGATCCACCGAACCGGTATTTCTGGTATTTATAATATTAATGTATACCCCACATGTATCTATTTTGAATAATAACCGTTCGCATGCGCCGCCTGTAATTACTATAAACGGTAGATGGCCGTGCAGGAGAGTAGCGGTACAGCGTTATCATTAGGTATCTGGACAGAGATTGTACGTTTTTTTCTTGCGGCCAAGCGAGAGCTGCATGAACTCAAATTATGGGGTAACGATACATTTACAAGGTTACCGCGTTTTTAATGCTGTCTCTCGGGTTAATAGATATGCTGATTTCGTGTAAATTATATTGGAAATTTGTTAACCTAAAATATTAATACCGGGAATCGTGTGGTAGA